>CAEFZX010013477.1:0-213877 GCA_903066825.1 Alfaro cultratus | reverse complement strand
TATTATAATGTAATACATCCATGAATAGAATTATAATCGTTATTATTTAGTTATTTAGTTTAGATTTTCATACACAGACTCTACAACAACATAGTTTTATCACCATGTTAACCTATAAAACTGAATATAAAAAAGTATATCTTACTCTGGGTAATAAGTACTTAAAACTACTTCAAAAAGTTTCTATGTGTATTCCAAATTTTTACATAAGGGTAAGTATAAAATAAAAATAAAGTTATTTATAAGCTATGACACCTGTAATCATATGCTATAATATTTGGTTTGATTTATTTATTTAAACAGGTTTTTAAAAATAAACAAACAACAAAAAGAAGCAAGACAAGACAGAGGAAATATGCATACATAACCAAGAACGAAATAATTTACCACTACTTGTGTGAAAAGGAGTACAAAGAAATGAACATTGATTTAATCCTAGCCCTTATCTCAACTTAATGAAATATATTTTTGCAAAAGCAGATATAATTACTCATGTCCTGTTTAAATAAAAGAAAATATTAGCCCTGTCATACTTGAAAGATTAATTTAGGTTTTTTTTCTGAGCTTGATGCCTAACAAAGACTGCAACGTTACTTTGCGTCATATGTATGCAGGCCACCTCAGAGCAGCAAATAAAAGTCCCTGTCTGTGTGTCTACATTTCTGTTAAATCTGCTTAAGATTTTATAATAGGAGCTTGATAAATGAGGAGTTTATTTGTCTTCATAATTTACAGAATCTCAAGTGTGTGATTCATAGGTCAATTACTCAAAGAGCCACCTCTGTCCAAACATTTATTCCACTGTTTAAGTCTGCATTTCTTTATAAATCCATCATGAAATGCTCACGCTACCCTCTGTGTCTGTGCGTGCATGTACGCACGTTTCAGTGTTTACTTGTGCACGAACGTGTGTTTGGATTTGCATGCAGCTCATGTGATATGTTTTAATTCGGGGTAAAAAGACAGCAGTGCGACGGGGCAGGTTGGCTTTATCAGAGTCTGTTTATCTTAATTCCCCTCCATCTCTTTCAGACCCACCATCCATTACCTGTCTGGAGGAAGCAACATGCACTACGTTCTGTCGCACACAAACATAAAATTACCGTGGAGTTTAAAATATGATGTTAGGACTGCGTTAGAGGATTGCCTGTCTCTTTTTCAGATGAGTATGCATTGTTGCCTTGTCTTACATGGACTTTTCATTGCTGTCCATTGTGACCTTGTCAGAGTAAGCTGCTTTGTGAGGTAGCTCTTAAAGAAGCTCAACATGCAAGCAATTTGAAACTCATCTCATACCACCAGTCATGACCCAGACACTTTGCTCAGCAACCAAGTTTAAAAATATTTCACATTTTGTGATGTTACAACAGAAAACTCTATTTTGTTCTATAGGACTTTGTATTTAACAGACCAAAACAAAGTAGCATATAACTTTAGAGTAAAAGTTGCATAAGGAACAAGTTTGCATATAAATTCTGAAAACTGGTATGCATTTTTATTTAACCCCGTTTACTCTGAGCTGCCTAAATAAAGTGCTTGATACAGTCTTCAGGAGTCCTGTAATTAAACAGAATGTGTAATTGTAGTTGTAGTATTATGTTGCTTGGATCCCTCTTTTTATGCAGGGACAGCACCGTAAAATACACAATTTGATCATCAGCTATCCCAGGTTACTATGCATCTTTGGACCTCTTAACAAATTTGGCAACATGAGCAATGTAGCTCTTGCTCATCATTTATGCTGCACATATGCACCACTACCACAAAATCAATGCAAGCATGACTCAAGTATCTCCACAAAAAATAAGAAACAGCAAAGCTTAATCTCAAACTATCATATGCAGCTTCTTTATTTGAATCTGGAACTTCTGCTGTGAGTCACTGTCTGGTTAATTCAGGTAATATCTAATTCAGTGCTTAGGGGAACAGAAAGAGGATTCAGACTTTTATTTCCAAATGTTCATTTTTATTGTGGACAAAAAGAAAATAAAAAACAATATGGAAGTCACACATCATGCTCTGACAGCAAAACATTTAGAATTCTTTGCCACTAGTAATATGCACGCCCTGTTCAAAGGGAGTGCTTCAATGTGTTCATATGTCAAAACAGTGTGACAGGAACATGCAGCCAGAACTACAATTAAAGTGCTACAAAAGGCCCAGTAAAGGTCCAGATCTAAACAAAACTCAGTATCTGTTCTACTTTTACCTTGAAACTTCTGTGTTTAGATGTGCAAAGCTGTGGAAGAAATTGCAGCTAAAGTTGGTGAAGTATTGACTCAGTATTAACTCACTTTGGGAAAAACTTGGAAAACCAGTTACTGTTTTCCTTTCACTTCACAGTTGTGCACGACTTTGTATCGGGTTGTCACATAAAATCCGAATAAAATAGTTCACAAAATGTGAGAATGCATGCCATGTGGAAATCTCACACATCATGCATTTAGCACGCCTCACACAATGAGCTTAGAGCCCAGGTGTGAGTGCATACAACTGAGAGCAGCCATCAACATGTAAATATGAGAAATCCCCACACTTTGAAGCACACACACTGTGTGTACGTTCGCACTACATCACCCCCTGCGTGGAGAATGACAAGCTCTTTCGGAGAGATGACCCTCTCTTCATGCTGTTTGTCTATGGGGTCACGTCCTGCCCTGTAACCCCTAACCCCTCACCTTTGACCTGGATCTGTCAGGCACCAGACACCAGCCCTGAGCCGACAGCTCCCAAAGCCCACTGACCCTGAAAGCTGAGAGAGTGGAAGCAGCAGAGAGAGGCAAGCAGAGCTTTGACCATTTACCTTTCTTAGAGGGGAGGCGGTGTGCACCCAGCAAGAAATTAGCGTTTTACCTGCTCAAAGGGGTCAGCGCAGATAAGGTCAAACAGGAAAAGAAAACATTACTCTTCTTTATAAAAAATGAGAAGAAAAATTATATAAAAAGAAATGGATTTTAGATTAAGCAGGAAGAACGGAAAGAAGGTGGGGAATGAGATGAGAAGATAAACATGGTTGAACCTCACTGGTAGGGGTCACACTCTGCCTGAGGAGACAGGTGCCTCAAGATTAGCCTCTGCATTAATAGCCCTTTACATGCTCATGCACAAACACACACACACACACACACACACACACAACTCTCCCTGCACACACTCCCATGCACGCGCACAAACACACGCATGCACACTGCAACCTGGACCTTGAAGAACTTCTATACTACAGGGACGGAGAACTCGTGAGAACACAACTCTGATTCTCATATCCTATTTATACTTCCTTTGTTGTACATTACAATCCTATTTAGTGTGCCCTGTTTCCTACACAATCCTATTTATGGACTCAATTCCACCCCACAGTCTCTTTCCACTCACAAATCCTATTTGTGTGCCCCCTACCTCCCGTATGCAGGTGCCATCCATCCAAACGGCTGCCCACTGGGTGTGTAAGCTGCGACTCAGATGAGAGAGTGTGTATTTGTGTGGTAATGTAGCTCTGAAATTGGAGTGCTCCATGCGGGAATAGGAGAAACACTGTTGTTGGACTCTACATCAGTCAGTTGTTCTATGGGGCAACCAGAACGAAAAAAGTACTTTTTAAGAATAATTTGTCTTCCTCTTTAACACTAAGTAGGATTATCGAGGTGACATTGCAAGTACTTGCCCTTTGCTGCTTTCTCTGTTATCTGATGTAACACCACACACATCCCCTTCTTAATATGTACAAATTGTCCACGAGCAAGGATGAGTGTCTGCGTCTTCTGTCCCATCCGATTTGCACCTGTCCAGCTGACAGGCTTCCTATCCCCTATTAGTGTGTTTAAACAGGACAAAGTGCCTGTCTACATCACAAGCCTGTCTCCACCTGACTCTTCTACCTGTCACTCATCCGGTGTTATGAAAGCACGCTTATTCTGTTTGAAGAAAGGAGATGAAAGGAGAACAGTAGTCAGGGAACTGGTTGGCCTGACATGCCAGATTAGAGTTGCCTATCCCAGAGAAAGCAGTATGAGGAAACAGAGCGAATGGCGAGGATGTTCCTGCCTGTCTGGATTAGAGGGGTAAATGAAAGGTGTGGGCAGTGCAAAGGTCTGTGCCGGTCTTTATTAGCAGAAGAAAGGTGTTGCATTGCAGAGAGTCTTCTAACTGTTTTTATTACAAACCCGGGTGCTGCTTTATAAGTTTGAACCAAACAGCATGTATCTTGCTCTAATGATGAACCAGCGATATTAAAAACGAAACACCTCTTCACCATGTGGCAGATTAGCTAGTAGAGCACAGGATGAAACAAACCTCTGTTCTGCTGTTCTTGTAAAGTGCCCCGCAAAAGTATTCACTCCCATTTCAGCATGCTGTAAAGTTATAAGCACACACTTTATTGCATTTTATGGGGATTTGATGTGCTTCACAAACACAAATGAATGCAAAAGTGTGGACTAAAACGGAAAAACAAAACAAAACAATTTCTTCATGTTTTGCAAATTAAAATCTGGAATGTATGAAATCCATTTGGACTTAGCACTGTTTACACTTCAAAATGTGACCAAATGCCTTCAAAAGT
This sequence comes from Alfaro cultratus, assembly GCA_903066825.1. Lineage (NCBI taxonomy): Eukaryota > Metazoa > Chordata > Actinopteri > Cyprinodontiformes > Poeciliidae > Alfaro > Alfaro cultratus. The sequence goes on along the minus strand of CAEFZX010013477.1, from coordinate 209,319 downwards.
TGTAGCTAAAGCCCACCTGATTGCAATTTAAAATCAGTGTTATTTCAGATGTTCAGTGAATGCCTCTGAGGTTTGTTAGAGAACATTAGTAAACACAAGAAATAATGAAGGCCAAGGAACGCAGCAGTGAGGTTGGGGGTAAAGCAAGAGAGAAGCTTAAAGCAGTGTTAGGTTATAATATAGAAAAACAAAAAACTGTTTAGTTAATCATTTGAAAGTGTAAAGACTATGACACAACCTAAAACCTACCCAGACATGGCTGTGCAACAAGCCATGTATATCGAACACAGCAAAAATGTAAAAGAAGATGCACCGATTAGATGAGACCAAAACGACATAGGATGAGGAAGAAGTTTTGCAAAATCATGTTGTGGAGTTGCCTTTTTTTTTGTTAGCTAAAATAAAAGCCTGAGAAGTATGGTGTACATTTCATTTAAATCCTCTTTACTTTGATTACTGTAGAGAAAATCCATTGCAGACAATTAACTTTAGAAGTCTTTTAAGAACGTCTTTTAAAGCTGTGCATAATTTTCCTCTGCTTCAAAATTATATGCTAATTTGTGCTGTTAAATTGCACAGAATCTTAATAAAAGACACATAATTTTTGAGGTTGTTAACAAACATTACAAACTTCGGAGGGCGTGAATACTTATGAATGGCACTTCATTTCAACTAAATTGTACACACTGGTGGACTGAATCAAGTTGATATTGATGCTCAGCTCCACTTTTACCCAAAGGATTTAAAACAAGTGATATATGACGTCTCCGATTTGGCAGACATTTTTATCCAAAGCCACCACCAGAGTGAAATAGTGTGACTGAGCAGAATTTATTAATCATTCAATTAACTAAATGTTCCCCCCTTGATACAGTTCAGATGAATAGAGCGTCGTTCTCTAATCCAATCCAATTCTCAGCACACCTCGGGAGAGAGAGGCTGAGAACTTTCCCACCATGCAACACTTTAATTTTTCTCACCATGTCAGTACTTTTTTTTTTTTTCCTGCTTCACTCATTGCCTCATGTTTTTGTCACATTCGGGTTTTTTAAAATATTTTTTTGTATTTTTAATTCTCAAAGCAACAGTTTAGTCAGTGTGTTGTCTTTGTCTTTTTCCTCTCAGAGCCTCTGTTCTCCCTCCTCAGATAGAGCCTTCCTCTGTGTCTTTGGGCCTGACTGGTAAAGACAGTCGGGTCAGTCGATCGTATCAGACTATCTGGCCAGTTCAACCATAAATTACCTACAGCTAACAAAGCGTGTTGCTGTAACTATTACACAGGCAGTCAAAGTCACCCCGACCCACTCTGAACAGTAACACCTCCTCACACTCTGTGAATGCAGGGGAAGGGGAATCAACAAAATTACTAAACTTAGGTTGTAAACAAATACGATACAATCAAGTCATAACATAATTTTATCATTTGCTTCAGAATGAGTTGATACAATGCCACAAGATAATTGGATGCAATTTATCCGTGTGTGTGTTTTTTAAGTTTCTCAAATATAGTTTTTGTCATATGGAGTCTAAATGCAGAGCACTTATAACATTATACCTCCTTGCGATTGTGATTGAGTTTTGACAAACTAAATAACTCAAGCTGCAGGTAAGACACTAACTGCACAAAGTACTACATCCAGCACCAGATTAAAATTTGTATTAAGAATTACAACACTGCTGCTCATCACTGCAGAGATATGATCCATCCGTCCATTTCTGAACTCATGTATGGTATATAATCTGTCATTACCAGCAAAAGAGTTTTATTATTCCACCAATCCCGACAATAACTGCGTTGCATTTGCACGCCACTGGAAACTGTTAATTTGTGTGAGTGTTCCAGCAGCTGTTGTCGCAGCACTTTACGCTGTTCCTGTTTGTTTAACTGTTCTGTGCATTACAAAAGCTGTGGCTCTCCCTCTGTCTGTGTTACTAGCTAATTGAGAGCATGTTCTGTGCTGCAGCCCTGCCCTGGAGGTTAGTGTTGGCACACACACACACACTGTACCAGGACAAATGAGAATCCACCCCACCATCTGCCCAAGAGAGACACTCTGCTACTCTCTCCTTGTCCAGCTACCCTTGTTCTCTCACTCTTTTTTATTCTTTTTGTCTAATTTCCGTTCCTTCACCATTCTAGCTTCTTCTCCCACACAACTTATTCTTCTTTCCATTTAATTTGAGTCAGTGTACCCACACCTTGATTCTTTTTAGTCTCTCTACCTCTCCGTTTATTGCGTGCTACCTGTCTCAGTCCGGTGACTCAGGCCGGTGGGAGGTGTGTTTGTGTTGTGAGGTGCAGGCCAGTCATGTTTCAGTGCTACAGTATTACGACCACAGACTTTCAGGATGTTCTGTGGGTGCGATCCATAGGGACTGACACAAAAGGTGACCCCTGGTTGGTAACCTTGGAGACCAACTTTATTAAAATGAATTTGAGTAGAGGGGCCATCCTGACAGCAGCATAATTACATCGCGGAGCATCAGCACTAATTTATGCAGCCTGCATTCAACCGGTCAGAAGTGCCGAGATGGGGTCAGCATGGACGCACAGAGAAACACACTCACTCAGTTTCACAAGAACAGTATGCCACAAACACACTCACAGCACATCGTCATTGACATAAAAGTAGCCTAATGCAATTAGGATTGTCAAATACGATTATCTGCCTCACTTAAGGAAAGAAACAATTATGTACTTCATAGACAAACTTCATTGTTCTTTAAAAATAAATAGAAAAAGTTCTGAAGACCCTCAGAAGAGGAGTTTTAGGAGCCATTAGAGCTCCAAAGCGAGCTTCTGCCTCATAGAGCACCGTCCCTCCACACCTCCCCCACTCAGCTCCACCAGACTAGCGGCAGCTGCAATTAACAAACATCTGACTGACTGCGTGTCTGTTAGGCTCATCATAGGAACTACTTTTCAGTCCAGCACTCCTAAGAACAATTGTAAATGGCATCATGGAGGAGCATTGTTGTGATGACATGCTGAATGTGAAGTGTCGGAAAGAGGAGGACCTTCTTAAAGAGACAGAGTCCAATTTCAAGGTGTCAAATTGCAAAGTCAAATTTCTTTTAAAGGTCCACTGTTCCTTGAAAAAATGTTCATAGGTCTGTGGTCTATACAAAACATATTCACTACATTTAATGTACGAAATTATTCTCCGATATAGAGATTTCATCCAATTAGTTCTGCCTGTTTTGAGCTCATTTTAGAAATGCGCTGCTCAATATGATGAGGTTGAGCAGCTGACATCAGCACAATAATTCAGCACAAAAAACCTTTTTTTCTGCAAATGCAACCTTTTGTGTATATATATATATATATATATATATATATATATATATATATATATATATATATATTGTGAGGTCAGAGGAGAAGCTCCTCTTTCAACATGTAAAAAAAAAAAGAAATTCAGACAATGACCATAATGTCCGGTATGTTTTCACAAACTCTGCACCTTCTCATTATTGTAGACTATCACTTTTAGTTCTGACAATAAATGCAGAGATATTGTGGGTAATGTAAAGTGAGGCTATTGCTCAGCCTTTGCTTGTTCTAAATGACAAATTATGTCCATGCCGAACAATACTTGACTTACAAATTTCCTTTAAAAAACTTAGCGAACTGAACAAAATTAGAAACTTGAAGATGTGCAGGGATATTACTGTATTATTTTATGTGTCATTTTCGACTGTTTTTGCAAATGTAACAAAACATGAGAACAAAATGTTTTCCCCTTTTTGATTACAAAGCCTATTTTAATGAAAAGGTACTACCAATAAAGTGCCCACAGTTCTAATTTTAATCTGTCCTTTCCAACTTTGACAGCTTTGTGCAGATGTGAAGCTGGTTCACATCTTAATATGGGAAGGTCTAAACAGCTGTTGCTCAAGTCGATTAAAACTACTTGAGGAGGTTCAGCTCCTTTGAAACAACAATTTTGAGGTACTTTTTCATTATAAAAGGATGGAAATTATATGCTAACATTAGTAATATTAAAGTAAGTTCAGATATTTTACTGTGATCTTGTTTAATCATTTTATACTCTTAAAGATGCTATTAATTTTGTTGATTCGCAAAGACTTCTGGACTTGTTAACTATGAACAAAAGAAATTTTTGCTAAGAAAATAGATGATGTTTCACTTTGTTGCTACTTTTTAGAGTTTTTCTGGTTGTTACAAACAAAGAAAATAAAACAAATGTAAAGCTGGAATCAGTGAGGATAGGGGATAAGAAGAGATCCACTGGAAAGGAACTGGACAGCATTCAGGGTGACAAGAGGTGTGAACTGAGTACATAGATATAAGTTACACCACTGTAACCATTTTGACCAAGGGCACGCTAATCTTTCCCATTAGCAGATCTCTCAGACTCTCATAACGTTACTGCTAGCTGCTCTCCTGTGACGTGCTGCTGGTTTGTGTGTGTGTGTGTGTTAGAGAGAGAAGATGAGTTAGTGGGCGTGTGTGTGTGTGTGTGTGTGTGTGTGTGTGTGTGTGCGTGCGAATGAGAGAGAATGTGTGTATTTGTGTGCGTAATGACAGGTCAGCTCGTTGCTCTACTGTGAAAATGACACGTTCCTGCCAAATTAATATCATTACTATCAGAGTTTAATGGGCCAGTGCTGCCTTCTTATTTAAAACAGAACATCTCTCTGTCTCTCTCTCTCAGCCCCCATCATGAGGAAAAGGGTGGCAGGGGAATTGGTGCTTTAATAACTGAACTATTTAGATTATCTGAAAGTGGTGTTTTCCAGCCACCTTGGTTAGACAAGAGATATGAACATAGTTAGTTTGTGAATAAAGAAATGTGTAGCACATAACAGCCTGTACTTTCCTTTAGCTTCTTTTCTGGAATCTACTTGGCACCTTCATAAACTAATTAGTTACTCTCAGGAATTTGTCCAGTATATAAAATCTCATGGAATCTACTCCTTTCTTCTCAGAAACTTACCACTTTCTCCAGGAAAGTACATGAAGTACTTACTTCATGCATTCTGGAACTTAGCCGGTACTTTTTAGAGCTCTTCTGTTGCTTTTGTGGAAAACTTACTGGTTTTCCTAAACTCTCAAAGGGATTTTCCGGAACTTAGAAGTTTATTTTGGGAACTGGTCAAGTTTTTTTCCAGGACTTATTGAATATTTTATTTGAACTTATTCATGTTTTCCAAGAACACACATGCCAAGTACTATCCATATAACTTAGATGTTATTTTCTGATAGTTAACAAGTTGTTTTCTGAAAATTCAAGGTTACATTTGGGAATTCACCAGATACTTTCAGCAGTTCAACAGGTACTCTCCTGGACCCTACTGGATAGACACTGTCCCAGAACTAAGAGGTTGTTTTCTGGAACTTTTCGAAAGTACCTTGTAAATTTGCAAGGTAGCGCCTGGCAAAGTATCTTATGATGAATCACTTCATTATGAACCTGGTTACTGAAAGCAGTGTAGTCGGTAGGTTCAAAAAGGTTCAGTGAACATGTCCTCAAAGTTCTGAAAAATTATGTATTTTGTCTCAGATGTGAAGGTTAAAGGACACAAATTGTGCTTGAAATATTGTATAATGATTGTATTTTTCTTTTCAACTTTTCTAAGAGTTTGTTTTTGGTTGATGTTTATTTTTGTCTCTAGTGATGACATTTACCTGATGCTTTCTTCTCTAAGTCTGTCCACTTCTGTACAGCAATAATAGTTTAAAAGTAAAAATTTTGACATTGTATTCTATTCTCAGTATTTGTCACTGCTGAGTGCATGTTTTTGAGTGATGGATCCAATCATCTCCGCTATTATACAGTAAAGAAAAACAGCTTAGTTCGTGCTTTAACGGTGTGTGGGGGAGGAATTTTGCACACAGCTCTTGGGTGTTTGGCTCTCAAGAGCATCCTCTCTCATAATATGCGTGTTTTATTTCAGTATTCCTTTGTGGTCGGTGGGTTTTACAGCTTTACTTGCACCTTTAAAGCAGCTGTATGTACAGCAGAAGCATTCTGTTGAGGTGTCATCCTTCATTCAGAGTCAGCACTGTGATAATGAGTAGATTCGGAGATACACTCTACGGGCTGCCAGTGAATGTAGGCATACGCGTGGTTATGTTTGGACGTCTGTGCATATTTACACAGTCTGCGTATATGTGGATATATCTATTGCACACTGTGTATGTGTCGATGCACACACCTGACTCTGTATGTGTGTGAGAGATTTTCAGTGTGTGAATATGTCAGGCTGCCGCAGGAGACCAATTAGCTGGTGCATCAGTGAAGAGGTGAGCATAGACACACCTGTGTGTGGCCCTATTACACCAGCTCATCACACACTCACATACCGACACACAGACAGCATTGCTGTGCTCATAATAGAAATATACTGACAGTTACAGTACGTTGACCATATGGAGTAATGACTTCACCGTGTCAAACTGTCAGCCGTGAGTCACCAGCATGCCTTATTTCAACTGCATGTTACTATCTTAACAAACTTTTGTGATTTATAGGTTATCTTGGTGCTGCTGAATGCTTGTCATTAGCTATATGTACTTTACAACTGAAAAATCCCTGACCTTAAACTACATGCCTGGTAGCATTCATATACAGGTGTGTTGCACTGATGCAATTAGGTGAGAGCGAAAAGGCAGATCACAGCCAATAAAGCAGCCAGTCCTCTTCATGTATAATTCAGATCTTTTATGGTGGGCTACGCACCCATATGGAAATCCTAAAGGAGGACTAAGGCTATTTCCAGGCAGAAAAAAAAGCCCCTTTAAAAGCTAATCCCTGCGCCAGAGTCCCACACTTTTTACTGTTCCTTTTTTAATGAATAGGTGTCCAATAAGGCCTTTTATTGTCTTAGCATATGTTGCTTTTATTAGGGGAAAATAATTAGGTTGTGCGTATCCCTTTGGAAGTCCTCTCAGGATAAAAATGAGATAGTTTCACAGTCGTTGCGCAAGTCCTTCTGATTCCCCATCATTTTCCCCTTGGATGCCCCGTGTCCTGTCGCCCTTACCTTCTCTCCTGCCTGCTTTTCTGCTCCTTCTCTTTGTCCCTTCTGTCTCCTTAATGTTCCCCTCCTCCTCTTGTCCTTTGCATTCCCTCCCCTTCATTTCTCACTTCCTCTTCTATTGTTTCCTTAAACACGATGGTGGGGGTGGCAGTGGTGGTGGAGGTGGGGGGTGCATTAAATGTATCCAGCAATGTTGCACTGGGCTGCACATTTACACACATTTCCACACGCATATAACAGATGAACAATCACCGTGTGGCAGGAGGGTGTTGATGACTGACACTATGTTGATCTTATCAGGTGCAAACTGGGTAAGTAGAGGGCCGCAGAGAGAAAGGGAGAGTAATCGTGCTTTGGCAGGTGGTGGTGGGGGGTGCTTTTGTTGTGTTCCTGTCACTCCTGCAGAGTTTCCCCCTCTGCTCCTTCCTCTCTCTTTTTCATCCTCTACTACATCACTCCGCTTGCCTAGAAATGAAGACGGGCAACAAGGCTCATCTGTGATCTGGGACACCAGGGAAAGGGATCCATTTACCTCAAAGATGTCATACTGTAATCGTTTACCCCTGAGACCTCTGTTACAGAAACACGGTATGCCCGGTCATGTAAGTTATGGGCCAGGGGAGATGGGGCTGCAGGCGAATAAGGATCTGGAGATAGTTGATGGAAAAGAAGGAGCCGAGCTAAAAAGCAGAAGGGCAAGGCAGGCAGACAGAGAGATTGAACCTCATGATGAAGTAAAGGTCTGAGAACCATGCGGGTGGGAGGAGGCTGGTCCTTCTATACTGCCCTTAATGCTCCTCAGGGGAGCGTGCTGCCTTTAGGTGAGTATTAGCCATCCGCCTGTGGGCTAATGGACAGACGGAATATAGTTTAGTCCATACAGATGACCAGAGGTAGACTAATCACTGGGGAGACCTGTGATGAAGAGGCTTTGAGCTTTTGACCAAGCCATTCCTGGGGCTGGCTGAGGTAAATAAAAGGCTCCCTTATGGACCAAAAGAAAAATAATACTAATATTTTGTCGAATTGCCTCTAGCAAAGTCACAAATGTATTTCTACATGTAGATATGATGGGAACATTGCTCTCTGCTCTTCCCCACCACTCTGGACTCATCTGACCAAACGACCTCCTTCCATTGCTTAGGAGTCCTGTATGTCTGCTCTCTGGGAAATTGAAGCATTTGTTCCTGATTAGTCTCACTAATCAGTGGTTTCCTTAAGGCTGCACAGCTGTTTAGTCCCAATTCCAACTCAATCCCTTTAGTTGTCTTCAGATTGTGTCTGTGGGCTCTGCATGGTTAAGCCGAACTGTCAAAATCAGCTTTCATTGTTGTAGCTATGTGACAAAAATCACGTTGTTTTGTTCTCAGCCTCATATCGTCAGCTTCTTCTTGTTACAAGCCCCTGGCAAACTTTTCCAGCACATGTGGTAAAACACAATGCAGCGGGAGGAGGAGCTCGGCTCAGTGTGTCTTGAGTACCGTTAAAAGTTTGTGCAAAAACGGACATTAAAAAACTACGACAGCACATGTTGACGGTTCAACTTTGGTCCGACCATGCTGGGCCCTTTACTGTGTGTCCCTTTACTATGTTTATGATTATTTTTTGTAGGATAGATGATACACCCTTCAGGTTTTACAAAGACATTGCCAGATTAATTTCCTAAAAAAAACACGCGTGCCTGAAATTTTCCACCTGCACAAAATGTTGTCCTCAGAAAGCTTAAAGAAATGTTGTGATCATATTCAAAGATTGCAAAAGTGTCTGGCTTCCATGAAGCAAATTCTAAACATTTTGAATTTCATTACAAACTTTTTTGAAGCATAAACACAAAAAATGAAACATTCTGAGTCACACTGACCAGAAGTGCTAACATGCTATCCTAATCTGATCTTTGGTGTACCACCGTCGGGGTCACCAAGGCCACCTCAGATTCACTGAAAAGTGTCGGGGTTCTTTCTAAAGTGTGTGTGGAGGTGTTGTGAGTGCTAATCTCTTTTCATCTTGGTTGAGTGGGCAAACTGAATGGATGGACAGCTTGTTTATCTGAGAGGGGACCGCATTACCCAGGATTCCTACCACAGCAAGGCCAGGCACGCTCAGCTGAGCCGTCAGCTTGCAGAGGGCTTCCCATGGCTGAGGCAAACAAGGATTTGCACTTTGGTTTGCTTTCATTGATTATTTATTAAATGTAAAATATCTTTAGCACAGATTAAAAATCAGACACTTCCATATATCTTAAACATCACAGGTTGGGAAAGAGAAAAACAAAACAAAAACATTCCTGAAACAGAATCACAATCAGATCAGAGTCCCACTTAGAGGGTAGCTACTCCACGAGGCCGGGCAGAGAGCTGAACCAAAAACTGCACTCCTCCTAATCCCTCCACTGAGGCTGAAAACCAGGAGTCACTTTAACTAACACATACTGCAGCCATATTACACCTAATTTTAGAAAATAACTTATTTCACCAACTTTAGAATTTGCTTTCTGTTGATGAGGAGAAGAAACATGTCATTTTCACGACGCTTTTATTCAGATTTTGAATAAAAGTAAGAAAACAGCACTTGATCATTGTTTCTGTAAGCTTGCCAAAATCAAAATAAGTTTTCATTAAAAATAAAAAAATCCCTACTGCATATGCAAAGGGCGTTGACCTGGCAAGCATGGACGTTTGCTGTAATGATCTCCGGTTGGTGCCATGAAGCAGCTTCTAAAACTGCGTCGTAGGCCTGGATCGCTCTGCCAGCTTTAGTGCTGCCGCTGAACTGGAGTGCCATCACAGGGGTCAGCTGTTAAAAGCCGCCCCTATCTTGTGTCTCTCGCTCTCTCTCTCTGTCCTCTGCCTCAACCCTCGCCACTGTACAAATGCCAACTTGACAACAACTGACACAGATGGTGAGCAGAAAAACAGGACAGGCAATGGAAGAGAACCACCCACAGGAGTAAGAAAACAGGAAGACTCTACACACACTGTCCAAGAGAGGATATTGCCTGACAATAATATCAACTCATTTATTTATTTTTTTTTAACCTTTTTTATTTAACTCTTTTACCTTTTTTCTGCTTTTTTTGTTTTTACTTTTCTTTCAGCGCATGCTATGTGAGGATTTAGGGATTATAAAAGTACCTGAAAGAACTGCAAGGTTTTCCGCATGCATAGACTTTGGTATTTACAAGTTTGTATGTACAGGCCAAAACCAGACTGCTCTACAGAGATGGCTTATTTACACTCGGGTCGGAGGGAGAGGTTGATGCTGTAACTACAGATGTGAAGGGTCAAAGGGGTCACATGCATAGGGTCAGAGAAAGCTTGTACAGCTGAGTACAACTCTGATGACGAAGAGGCAAAACGAAACACGGCCAATGTAAGAATACTGATTATTTAACGACAAAGCATCTTACCCGTGCACCTTTTTGCTTTGCGAATACACTCAGTATGACTTCTAGTTATTGCTCAACGCTTTATTAGGACATTTCTATTGCCAGTCCATGACACGAGGTTCTTGGATATTGGGTCAATATTTTGATTGGAAGACTTGGATCTGGTCCCAGAGCTGTTCCAGAGCTATAGTGCTGAATTCAACGGTAATCAGGCTTGTGCTGCTCACCAAAAAAACACTGTTACTGCAGGGTATATTTCTTCAGTAACAGCATTTATTATCCACAAAAAGCAGATATTCACAGAAGTAGTTTACACAGAACCTGCTGTCAGGTCTTTTTCTATCCTACTCTTTTGGTTTGCTGTCTTGCTGTAATCTATCTTCTGCTTTTGCATATTGTTAAGTTTTTGGATTCATTTTGGTGCACATTTTCTGTCACTTTGCCTTCTGTCCTTAGATTATTAATCTTTGTGTATGACGACGTACTCAAGACTCTGAACTGTTAGGTTCATTATAATGTTCCAGATGTTCAAACTGTATTTTATTCAGCATATTTAACTTAATTTATTTCAGTGCTTTGCAAAAGACACATACCTCTTAAGGTTCTTCACATTTTATCACATTACTGACTTTCAACATTTTAAAAATTGCAAATCTGAAAATCTGATGGAGTAACATGCACTGGTTTTTGCCCGCTTTACTTGGATGTCCATAAATAAAATTAATCCAAGCAGTTGCCATCAGAAGTTACTGATGTGGTAAAACTAAAATTGGCTCTGGGGCGTCATCCTGAGGACATGATCCTCATAGTGAAACATGGGAAAGTCAATGTAATGCTTTTCTTCAGCAAAGAAGCCGGAACCCCAAATCCTAAACCCAGAGCTACAATAGATTGGTTCAGATCAAAGCATATTCCTGTGTCAGAAATGACCAGTAAAGGTCCAATTTGTGGATTTTTGGCAGACCTAAAAACTCATATTCACATATTCTCTCCATACAACTTTGTGTTAATCTGTCATAGAAAAACGCATTAAAGTTTAAGGTTAGTATAACATGACAAATATGAAAAAGGTTCAAGAGATGTGGATACTTTTGCAAGTTGCTGTAACTCTTCAGCTGCAATTAAAGCTTTGTTCTTATCTGTTGAAGAAATTATTCGGGGTGACCAGAGTAAAATGTTTTAGGTTGTGAACTGTCAGCAGGCGGCTTGTTCAGAAAATGATCTTTTCATCAAGGAACTTTTTTTTTCCTCGCTATTCTACACAAATCTTAAATCTCTCATTTGTTCAGCTTTAAACCTTCCCTGAATTGATCTTGAGTTCAAGTTCACAGCTCTACTTGGAAAAGAGCAAAACACCAAGGATGTTTCTCAGAAAAGTACTGTACACAAGGTAATGATTAACATTTAGCTGAAGAAGATAAAGACACACCGAAAGTTTGCAGACAGCTAAATTTACAGACCTCATCTACACTTAGAGATGGGTTGGAAATGGCTACTCTTTACTTTCTGCTTTGATTTCTTCATGTCTTCTCTTTTCGTTCATGAGCAGTTACTCGCTTGTGCCATAAATGCACATAGGAATGCATTTCTGCGCAAAAAAAAGTGTGAAAGATTTTTGTTCGTGCTGCCCGTACTTCTACCTCACACACACCTTGCCTATCCTATCTGCAAATGCACATACACAATGATAAATGGCTGTGGTGGGTGGCTAAGCATGTTAATGCCTAATCTCATCAGCCTTATCTCTTACAGAGGTCACAAGATCAAGTGGTGTGGGGCTGAGCTAAACACCGAGAAGATTGTATAAGCAGTCTATGTAATAGTTTATCTGGCATGAACTGCACTGCTGCACTCTGGGTTTGCTTTCAAAGAATGTAAAATCCAGATTCTAAAAGTTTCATTTGAAATTGTTGCTGTAGTAGTGTTTGGTAATTAAGCGCTCAGAAAGCCAACCGAGTTCAAGGTGCGTCAGCAACTCAAAGCCCTGCAGCGCTTCACTCCTCTATCGAGTTTGAAAGCGGTTTTGCTTCTCAGACGAGCTAAATCAGATGCCCTGGGTGAGGGAGATGAGTTAGACCGAGCGCTTGTGAACCTGTAACTCAGAGACATTGCTTGGCATTTAAGCAGCTTTGATATGGTGACATGTGACGTGGACGAAGTTATCGCCTGGCTGGCAGGTGAGACAGACAGCGGCCCACAGAGAGATGCAGCCGTTTCATCTGCTGTTTACCAGCTCGATCATCACACACCACTTCAAACAGGCTCTGTCTGCTGCTGCTGCTGCTGCTGCTGCTGCAACGTTGCGGGGTCGCATCCTTGTGGATCAGAACACAACCTACAGGAGGGCGTTGTCTGTGAGCTATTTTGTTTCTATTGATTAAATAAGTAAAAACAAAAAAAGTCCTCTTCCTGTTTTGTTTATTGCATATGCATTTTGCACATATTTATTTTTAAAAACAGAATCTTTTCACTTCATGTGTATTAGCCTCACAGCTGCTTTATGAAGCTGTTCAAACAGTTGGCATGTAACGCGTCTCCATTATTCATGCGTGTATATATATCTGTGTGTTTGACTATTGCGCATATGGGCTCGTCTCGGTGCGTGCCAGTGCTCTGTGCTAAAACCCTCATCACTCTCATCGGGAGATAAAGTGGGCAAGCCATTTCATGTGGTCGTACAGAAGTCGTCTCCAGCCTCGGGTGTTTCTCAGGGAAGCTGTCACAGCAGCTTTTAGCCGGAGCCGCAACATGAAAGATCCCTCTTTGAGCAGTCGGGTTATGTGTGTAATTCTCTCTGACATGTTTATTCAACTTTCATTTTCAAATGTCACCGAAATCTCTCCCCCCCACCACCTCTAAGAATATCCCTGCTAATTACCGTCTGAAAGGACATGGTGTGTTAGAAAACTTAGCAGGTTGCGCCCATACACCCTTTCAGTTTTCGGAAACAACATAAAACTCTGTGAGTTTCTGAGTTTAAGACTTTATGATGCTCATAAATAAATGTACTTAGAGAAAATTAGTGAGGAAGCTTTCTTGTGTGTGTGTGTGTGTGTGTGTGTGTGTGTGTGTGTGTGTGCGTGTGCGTGTCCTTACAGGAAAAAGATGCTCTTTTTTTCTATAAGTAACTGACTTATAACTTAGATACAGAATTATTCTTGCATAATTTCCAACGCTTATATTTAACTTTAAAAGCCTGGCTCAACCACTGTACACATAGTGTGAAAATATACATCTTCATTTCCACTGAAACCTATTTTGGTGTTATTTACATAAAAGCTGCATTTTCAGTGGCGTTTCCCGTCCAGACTGGAGGTGCTTTTACCCTTTCCCACTGTGTCTGTGCATCTGGAATTTTCACTCAGAAGTCCTGTACATGCCAGGTAGAGAAGTAAATAAACAAATAAATAAATATATGTACACAGATATATGTACAGTTATGTTTATACGAGGCAGTCCTCAAGGGCTGAGAGAAGGGTGAGACAGCTTGTGTGTGAAAGTCTTTATTTTTTTCTTTTCCTGTGGCCACTCAGTCCTGCTGTCTCCTCTTCCGGACTCCCTGCATGTATGCGTTTATCTCATAAAAGATGTCTGGATGCTGCTTGCGTCCAACGTTCAGCCTTTCTCTGGACAGGACACCTCTGGATGTCTGTGTGCGAGTAGATGAGTTCTCCATGTTTTGTCTCCTCCTGCAGGATGAACCCAACTAAGTCGTCTCAGTGCCACTTATCGTGTCCTCTTTTTTTCTTCTTTTTCCGTCCACAGCAACAAGGTGCTGCCACCACGGTGTACTGCGCGGTGGCCCCAGAGCTGGAGGGGCTGGGCGGCATGTACTTCAACAACTGCTTCCGCTGCCAGCCGTCCAACCAAGCCCAGGATCTGAGCAGCGCCGCCGGCCTGTGGGAGCTGAGTGAGCGCCTGGTTGCAGAGCGATCAGTCGGGATCCAGTCCCTCTAACGGACAGAGATCCAGGATGGCGTGAGGAAGAAGTCAAAGAGGAAGCTGTTGATGTTGACTTGGGGGTGAACTTAATCAAAGACTCTGACTGCACTATACAAAAACTGCCAAACCACAGAGGTCTGCATGGATATGTCACATCACTACAGGGCTAAAACACGCTACATACACAGTAAGGAGGGGGTTTCATTTACAGCTTAAGTTCAAGTGTAACTTTCTTTTGTTACTTTACAGTAGGAAGTAGAGAACTTAGAAAGAATAGTTATTTTTTATCTGCTGTCGTCTTGTAACCCTTTGACCACACAAAGTTCATGAGTAAGCATAGAGTCGGATTGCAGCTATGGCGCTATATAAGAAATATCATCTTCCAATTGAATGTCTTTGTAATCACTATCATTTTGGTGATAGACTTTGGTGCAGACGTTTCTGCCAAGATATGGAGTCTAACTGTTTGAGAAATAAAAAGTAGAGAGCACAGGACCCTTACGAATATATAAACACGCTAGAGGTATGTTTCTTATGACTATTTACATTATTCTGCAATAATTTAATCTTTATCAGTGTCCTTACTTGTTGTCTGTACAGTATTTACATCCACCTGATTTGTAGAGGGCATCCTAATTTTCTTCTTGCTATGGTCAAACTGGAGTTTCTGTACTAAATCTGAATTACAATTTGGAGATTTATGGAATGATATTTTACCACTATGTAAGAGTCTTATTTACAAATACCAGGATCTTTCCTTTTCCCTGTGTCTCCTCTTGCTGTTGTACGAGAATTTCCGATTTCAGTTTGTTGTTTCGTTTTTAAATTGTATTCTTTAGTGTTGAGCCTCTGTATTTGCGTTGGGTCGTCCTGAAGCCGCTGGGAGGGCGAGTCGCTTTTGAGACATTGTGCTTCATGGCAGTCCAGGTGCCGTAGGTTGTTCATAAAACAGCATTCCAGTGTCATAATATCTGAAATTAAAAGAAGAAAGGGAAAAAATAAACATGGGAAAACATTCAACAAATCCATGTGCTTGTTTTTTATATGAAATTCTAAAAGTACATTCATTTGCAGGTCATTAGTGGGTGATATTTGTGTAGGAAGGTGAGGAATAACTTAATATATCAGTGTTATACACTCTAGCACACATTATTGTCACATTATTGAAACGTTAGATTTAAGCTCTGTGTTAACACAGAAGCTTTTAGACCATGTGTTGAAAGGACAGATCAGTCAATCATACAAACAGCCTCACACACAAATTTTCAGCTGGAAAATAATTTCAAAAGAACTATAGTACATTTCTAACCTGCATCATAAGTGATTAGATAATTATCTTGAAAATATAAGGACAAGAAACAAATTTATTGAGGAACACAGGGATCCATGTGGTACATGTGGTAGAATAGTGAGGAATTAATACTGAAGTTAACATGATTTGGTAATTTTCTTACTTTAAAATCCCTCTGATTTCAAATAGTTTGCCATAATTAATAAATGTATTTGTACATCAGCTTACACAAATGGCATCGTCCAGTTTTTCATTTAGTTTTAAAACAAAGTTCTGTTACTTTAGTTTTATGTGTGACTGTGTTCTTCTCAAGTTTTTAAATTGCAAGTTTTAAGTCAGTCGGTTTGTGTCTGCTTTTATAAAATGGTATTTTTTAAAAGCATAAACTAGATTTAACAAATTAGAGTATGTGACATTGTTTCATATTCTGGCCCAGATTAAATATTTGTGTTAATGTCTGACAGTAAATTAAAGGTAGAATAGCACTTTTATCCTCAGTTGTTTGGAAGGAAATAAGTGAGTAAAAAGATCAACAAAACCACAAATAATAATAATAATAACCTAAGTCATCTTTAGATTAAAAGATTAAATGCATTTTAATCCTTTTTAAAAAACAAACAAAAAACATAAATACTTTTACCCTTGAAGCAAATAATATTCCAGGAAAAGTGAGCACCCTGCAGCGGTGCTGTGTCCTGCAGGTGTCTTATCATTGTCCTTTCACACCACTGGACCCACGTCAGCACAGCAGCATCTGACACGTTCACACTCCAGAGTTAACTCAGAAAGCATTTCACTAAGTTTTCCTGGTTAAGAATCGACTGCGATTGCGCCTGAAAATTAAATAAAAATATATAATAAAGTTTTTCCAAATGACAGCTTCATTTTAGAGAACAGCTCAGGAAGAAACTTAGCTGAATGAAGTCCCATTGAACACTATTGTAGTTTTAAACTGTACAGGAAAAAAAAATTATGAGTGCTGTCCATGGTGCTGATTAGGCTCTTAACATTTTATGAATATTTAAAAAGTTAATATAAAAGTTTATATTTTAACCCTGCAGATTGTTGAGCCTCTACATGAACCTCTGTGGGGATGAGTTTACAAAATGCTTCCCCCCTTGCAGACAGATCTCCACGTTGTTTACTTTGCCTGTTGTTTAATAAAACCTATTATTATTATTATTATTATTATTATTATTATTATTATTATTATTATTATTATTATTATTATTATTATTATTTATTGCTCAGTCTTACAGCGATGGCAGAAAGACAGTACATCTCTTCAAAAGTATTCATGCTTCTCGAACATTTGTATATATTTTGCAATAAACATTACTTCTCTGAATTTTCAAATGATAACCTCAAAATTATGTCATGCATACTTTGCATCCAGTCACCCTGGAACCACCTTCTGCTGCAATCACAGCTACAGGCCTAGTGGTAAGTCTGCACCACCTTTGGAAATGAGGAGGCTGAAATCTTTGTTCACTTTTTGGAAATGGCTCAAGCTCAGTCATTTTGGATGGAAACATTCTGTGAACATCAATTGTAAAATCTTTCCACAGATCCTCAGTTGTCTGGACTCTGACTTTGGTCATTCTAACCCATGAATATGGTTTAATTTGAACTACTATGTGCTATTCTCATTTGATATGTTAGATATTTACCTCCTTTCATCTACCAATCATCTTTAACTTTTTTCCTATTTCTGCTGGAGAAAAGCCTCTCCACAGTATGATGCTGCCACTACTATGGGGACATTATGATCAAGATATGCTTGTCTTTGATGCACATGCGAAACTTTTTATTACATCTGACCAAAGTAAATGAGACTTCTTGTGATTTTATTTCAGTAATGGCTTTTCTTTTATCATTCTTCCGTTAAGGTCAGATCTGTGGCTTGTGATGAATGCTTGTGCTGTTTGCAGATCTCAGAGGCGCCTTCAGAGCTACCGTTGGTGTCTTGGTTGCCTATTCGATTATTGCTGGCTCTACCCAGCCTGTCAGTTCAAGCAGACGGTCTTGGTAGTTTTGCAATTGTGTCAAACTTTTTCCATTTCCAGAATACGGATTGAAGAATGCCCCACTAGACATTCAAAGCTTGAAATAATGTTTCACAACCTCATCCTGCTTTAAACTTCTCCACAACTTTCTCTCAAACTCTCTTTCTTCTACGATACAATAATGGTCTATCATATAAAATCCTAATTAAATGAAGTTTGTGGTTACAACATGAAAAATTTGGTGAAGGTTCAAGGGATATGAATACTTTCACAAGGCAACATAAATGAAGAATTTGCCATGTGCTTTCTATTTACCATGTCTGTGTGCGACTACTGCCTGAATAATTTATTGGCTCATTTAAGAGAAATTTATTTCAGGAAGCTTTTAACTGGACAGGAGACAAAAGGAGAATTTTCTGATGGTGGACAAACAGCTTGATGTCTGCGGTGGTCTGCAGTGCAGCGACCGCAGATCTCTGGGTGGGTCCCTGAGTGGACAGGGAGGGTCCTGCCTGGCTTTCATCCTATCGATCAGACCGTATCGGAATCATCTGATAGCTAATCGATAAGCTACACTTCCTCTCTGCGAGCAGGAAGAAGAGAGAATCATGGCTTTCATGAGAGGTGCACCTTGATCCTTTGACCCCAGACTCAACTCGCCCTCTCCCCCCTCCACACCACATCATTTCCTAGTTTCTCCCTCTTCATTTCCCCTGTCCCTTTATCGCTCTCTCCTGTAATAACACAGCCTGCTCAACAGTATAATAACCGAAAGTCAGTGTAAACCAAATAACCAATATTCTCTGAAATGTTATTTTAATTTGTTGGATTTACAGCTGATTTTTTTCCCCCCCTTCACTGGGTTTATTTCAATTTAGGCAGTAATTGTTTACGACACACCATTTCATTTTCCATTATTGTTTTTATTTCTTCTTGTGATTAATTCCACCTTTCAGAGAATAATTATGAGAGGATTGATTTGATTATGCCTTTGTTCTGCTCCTATTGGCTCCATTGACTGAAGGAATGCCATGTTGCCATTTCAAGCGGATATATTTAATGATCACAATCAATGTTAAAGCTCTCTCCGGACTCAACTAACCCAATAAATATCTGCCAAGAGGAACTTTACCATCTTACTACGGTAGGCAATAAAAGTCTTACTCTCTGCTCTCCCTCCTCCCTTGCGCTGTCTTTTCATCTTGTCCTTCTGAAGATGGCTCCAGGATTGAAATTGTTGATCAATTTTCATAAAGTATCACTGGATGTGAGTCAATGGAAATATTGTTTTCTTTCAATATCTAACTATGTGCTTTGCTTGCAGATTGTTTTTTTTATTTGGAGTGCAAGACTATAATGTAATTCAAGCATCTCACTGGAACTACTTTGGAATTGATTAGCACGGTTTAATAATAATGAAAAAAAGTTATCTGTATTGCAGATTTTTTTAGATTACTTAAATGCAAGAAAACAAAAAGCTTTTTTTTTTTTTTTTACCATTTATTTTCTCCCTTGGTAAAAACATTCAAAAAGCCTTAAAATAAATATTAAATTTTATTGCTTTAACAAAATCTGACACTGAAAAGTCCAGCTTTTAATTTGAGTATGTTCCTTCTGCGCCGGCATGTGAATTTATTTTTAAGAAACTCACCAGTTCAACCATTTCTTTTAGCCTCAACAGTCTCTTTAAAATAAATAAAAGTGGAGCTCTTTTTAGATTTCTATTTCTTAAAGTTGATCTTATTTATCAATGTTTTGTATTTAAGGGACGTAGAAAATCTGCAGCAAGAAGAGGACGAGTCACCATAACCACTGCTGCATTTTTTTTTTATGTAGGTTTTCTAGTCACAGGATCATTTACTTCCTCTCTTCGACTCTGTTTTTAAAAGACGGTGAAATTAAAATGAAAGATTTCTGTTAAGCACAC
Organism: Alfaro cultratus; assembly: GCA_903066825.1. Classification (NCBI taxonomy): domain Eukaryota; kingdom Metazoa; phylum Chordata; class Actinopteri; order Cyprinodontiformes; family Poeciliidae; genus Alfaro; species Alfaro cultratus. The sequence continues at coordinate 189,760 of CAEFZX010013477.1, read as the reverse complement.
ACACACACCCACCCACACACTCACACACACACACACACACACACACACACACACACACACACACATATGTTGACTTACTGTAACTATTAGCAAATGCATATCAGAGAAAACAAAATCCCCACAACATAGTAGGTTGGTAGACATCAGTGTTCATACTGTATTTGACTTTGGTTCAAGCTATAATTTCACCTGGGAATTAAAAGTTGGATTTTTCATATTTCTTAATGTGAAATTATGGAATAATAATAGATTAATTTAGTATTTTTCTTTTACATATTTACCAAAATTTGCTGTTCTACATATATTTATGCTAAATATATACTATTTCTCCTTTTTCTGAAAATCTAGCAAATTTACTTTAAACAAGAAATCACAAAAGTGATGTGTGGTAAAGTGGATGTTTTTATTCCCCACCTTGCTTCAATCTCTCGTTTGGCCATTTATAAGTGGCTTTAGAAGCAGTATTTGAATCCAGATTCCTGGCATGCACTGATTTCCAATCAAATGCACTTATTTTCCCCTGTAGATCTGCTTGTGCAATCTATAACTTTCTGTTTTTTTCTTTATTGAAGTCCCAACACTGTGCCTTTGAGGAAATACTTCCAGCTCCAAATCCCCAGTGCATCCTCACTACAAGACAGCGTGACCTTGTAAACCCTGAGTTATTTTACTCACCTATTGTGTGAGGATAGAAAGAAAAGGTAAGAGAAAGGGGCGAAGAGAAGGACTGGGGGAGGCGGAGAAGAGGGGAAAGAGCCCCTGCCTGTCACAGCTTTCAAACACAAAGAAAAATGAGCACTTGGGCTGAAGTACAATTATTAGCCCCTGTCTACAGATTCATCACACCATAGAGAGGCAGGAGGGAGCGAGGGCAGAGTGGAGCAATAGGCTGAGTGGAGAAACACTGGAAAAGGAACTGTGTGGGTAACAGCAAAGCTGTGCAGATGAAAAAGACAATGAGGAGGAGAGAAAAGTGCAAGCAAATAGAAACGGGGGCTGTTACTGTAAATGCAAAACAAAGTATGCAAAGCTGCTGGGGAGCTGCGAGAGTAGAGGGGAAGGGAGATTTTGGGGAAATAAAAGAAGAAGAAAGAACACGGCAGAGGTAGAGGTAGAAGAAGGTAAAATGAAATAAGAGGATTTGTCAGACCAGTGGTTGGTGGCAGTAATAAAGCCCGCTAATCTGAGGGGAAACGCTTGACTGCTCACACACTGACTCTCTTGACGCCACACTTTACCACCAGGCCAGCCCAAGGTCACACACACACACACACACACACACACACACACACACACACACACACACACACACACACACACACACACACACACGCGCACACACATCCCAAACCAAACACACATACAAAAAGTGGAGCAAAGAGGTACAGCTTATGTACGGCTTCGAATTGGGTGTGTTTTTGTGTGATTCTAAACTTTGTACAATCACTTCACCCATCGCTGCGACTCACATGTTCTGTTCGCCTCACAATGTTTTTTTTTTTTTTTTTTCTTCTGTCACTCATCATCTTCACAAAACTCCCCATGCAGCCATGTTGATTTTGAAATCTCATTTTTCTCCGTTTCTTAACTGGCTCTGCAGTGCAGATCAATACCTATCAAAACTATTACATAAATACATCTGTCATGAGCAAGATAGCAGAGCATGGACGCGGTGTTTCTTGCTGAAGCCATCGTAGGGCGAAAGGAGGGATTCAGTGCACGATCTCAGAGGACAGTAAGTGTTATTTTGTGTGACCAGGTGTATCAGGAGCCACGAAAGGTTGTTATTGAGCCTCGGTAAATGACCCGTAACCTGCAATACCACACACTAAGCCTCCAACTGCAGCTTTGTTACTGTTACTGTGTCACTTCCTGTGTTCATACAGCTTCCATGTGTGCGTTTCCTCACACTTTACATATCTAATAGAAAAACTACAAAAAGGTACATAAATAAATTATTTTTAAGCTACGTCTGCACAACAATTGGATCACAAAATCTAAATCAACATCAGCATAAGGATTCTTTGATGCTATTTGTTGTACGCTGTTGTATTTCATTTAAGTTCTTCTTGCATTTGGCCGTTTGAACAGACTTTCCTTGTCTGTTATGCTCACACCTGATCCTATTAGTGACAAAGAAGCTAAATCTCAGGGAAAGTGATGAACACAACATGATGATGATGATGATGATGATGATGATGATGATGATGATGATGATGAAAAAGGGAAATCAATACCAGCATTACAAAGCTCAAAAATGAGAGTTAATAATAATGATAGTAATAATAATAATAATAATAATAATAAATACCATCAGTGAATGCTTCTTTTGTTACAGAAGATTTCTTTAAAATTATAAAATGGCTTAAACAATGGAAAAATGTTTATTTTCTTACAAACTGCCATCTATCATGACAAATGATTGTTCCAGTGACAACAAACAGATAAACAATACATGAAATGTGAAGGGAATTTTGACCTCATGAGTTTAGACTTTCTTAATCTTTTAAACCAGTCTTGATCAATATTTCCACTGCGTATTTCTGAGAGTTTCAAAGTTTTTCTTCAGGGTTTTTATACTCCTTTTCCACCCAGTTCCAAGTTATTCTCTCAGGAGTTATTTTTAGTGTTTTCAGCTACAACTACTTAACTCTGAGCTTTGAATCAGCCAGGAAGAAAAGTGACTCTACCTGAATGAGAGTTGTGTAGACATAACAGAAAACAAATCAGATTTGGATTTTCAAGAATTTTTTTTTAAATTTAATTATGGTTTCCTTAATGCAATCTGTGAAAACAGTTTTTTTCTTTATCACCAACAAAAAGATACCCAAAGTACTATTAGATGACAATATGACATCTGAAGAGTTTACAGAGAAGCACCTCTAAGATCCTGTGTGATATTTTTGCAGGATTTTCTTTTACCTATTTAACCAGCTGTAGATTATTTTTATGCCTGACATTTTGTCCCTCAAATGTTCACTTTCCTCATTTTTTTTACAATTTGCTGTTAATGCCAATGACTAATAAAGCAGCAATATCCAAAGACAAACTGTGAAAGAGCTTTAGAAAGCTTTAGAAATGTTGATTAAAACACTTGGATAACAGATAAAGCAATTTTATTCTTCTCAGGATTGATTACAAACAGGCTAAAGAAGGACATGGGAGAGAGAAGGCTCAGTTGTGACTCATGAAGTTGGTTGTTTGAAGAGTTTATGAAGTCAGATCCGTTGCTTTCATGAAACTAACCATTATTTAAGGTAAATTTTACAGTTCAGCATCTGTTGGGACTGAGATGATAGATGTTTTTTTGAATACCTTCTTTCAAGATGTTAATGTTTAGCTATGATTTCAAAGTATCAGTTCTGTTTTGAAGACAGAACAGTTTCTGTCTTCAAAACAGACAGAAGCTGTTCTGGTGTTTCACTGCATCTGTCTCTTCTGGTGATACGTTTTTCTTTTTTTTTTTTCCCTCTCCAGAATTAGATTTTTTCCTCTCATCATCCTTTGGCATTTTTCACACTTCACTTTTTACCGACAACGCTGATTAATGGTGCGATGCAGATTTACATGTCATGCTGAAATAGCACAATAACCTGCACGCAGATAATCACCTCATTGAGAAACACTCTGGCCTCTCTCCATTCACAATTACTATTGTGTATTTTATCATAAAACCAGTCTCCAACAATGCGCCTAATGGGTTTATTGGCAGCCGACCAGAACCTGCTTGTAAATAATTCTGATAGTGTTTGGGTCTAATAAATTACACTCATATATGCAAACACAGTAAAATCATAACAATTTCCAAATGTGTGCATGGGGAGAAGTGGGGTGGTGAAAGGCGAAGAGATTTATGCTGCTTGCAGTCGGCCGGCTTCATCACTCACTCAGCCATCTTCAACTTTTTTTTTTTTTTTTTTTATTTGTTTAATTTCCAAATGCGATTGCTGCACCACTGCCCCTTTTCTAGCTGATAAATGCAAAGGATCATGGGTAGAGTGGAGCAAGATTAATACACATAATTTTTTTAACTGGACAATCATACCCAGCCCCCATAGCCCTCTTAAAATTAATAATAAAAAAGTAATGCGGTTAGAGTGCTCTGAGGAGTAAAAGCCATTTCTGCCGGAACATGATGTAACCAACCGCTGCAATGTAAACTGATATAAGGCAGAATTTTCTTACTGTTTGGATTTGAAAGCCTTTTCATCAAATAAAAACAAATATAATAAATTAAAGTGCTGGTTTAAGAGTAACAAAAGTGGTGTATGTGTTAGAGTGTATGAAAACAAATTCAAATAACAGTACTTGTAAAAAGTAATCTGTTATTAATAACTGTATTACAAAACAGAGCCTTAAGGATGATTCATTCCACCTTTTACAGGGATCACAACAATTATTTTCTTACATTTAAGAATAAGAAAATTCACCATTTTGGTACATTTTCAAACTGCAACTTCAGACTGTACATGAATTAGGCTCCAGAAAATCCCAATAAACAGCCTTTGCCCTGCAGCATCTGAATCCTTTATCCTTTATGTCATATTGAATGTTGAACTAAACTTTATGTTCCGTTTCTCCTTTAGAGAAAAAAAATGGTTTAGTTGTCATGCCTGAAAAGATATATTTTCCCAAAATATTTTTTATGTATTTCTCAGGATTTTAGGCATAAAAGAAAAAAATATATATATTGATTTCTTTCTTTAAAAATTCAATAATTAAAGGGGGGCCTCTTTATTTAACAGCCTCATCCCCAAGCAACACTGACATGTTTCTGTATAACTGCATTTGAAATAAAGCTACAGAATGGATAATATTCTGACATAGAGCCTGAACATCACCCTCTTTAAGAAAATTATACAGCTGTAAGAAAGTGCATTAAACTTGGTTTATTTCATAAGTTTATTAAATAAACATATTTAACATTTATTCTCTAGTCATTTGACGGAGAGAGCCTCATGTTCTATTTAAGTACACATATGCACACACATACATGCAAATAGTGAGACATTTAAAATTTAACTAAAGCCTAATAAATTTAACTTTTGTAGTGCAAAAACAAAAACAATTATTTTTACAAGTTTATTAGTGGGATACCTAAGATTCTACGTTTAAAATTATTGATCGATATATGTGCTTCTTTGTTTTGTCTTTTCTCTTTTTTACACTTTAAGACTTTAAAAAGCTTTTGTTTTTAGAAACTGACAAACAGCATATTTGGTGGATTAAAACTGACAATTATAACTAAAATAATAATGGAGTCAGTCTTGTGGTGCAGCCTAGAGAGGAATATATTTGCACCTTTGGAAGGATAAAAATGTACATTGATGTGAATTGCCACAGTGTGTACGTTATAAATGGGGGTAGAAGAGTCACCTCTCAAAAACACACTCACATACCTACGAGATTAATTACAAGGGCCGTGAATCACTGTGCAATTAATTAACTCATCCCCAGTAATGAGTGTGTGTGAGTGTGTGTGTGTCACCCAGACAGTCCCTCCATCTCTTCACCTCTCGGCCTGTCCCCTCTCTAATTGCTTCCCTCTCTATTAAAATGCAGTCTGTTGTGACATCACTCAACCCTCCGATAGAGCAAGGCCAGTGTGCTGGACAAGCCACACACACACACACACACACACACACACACACACATGCCCGCACACACTTTTCACAGAGCACAAACTGAGTGCGTTTAAAGGAAGATGTCAGACGCTGGGAGAAAACTATAAAGATTTGCCTCCTTGAAAGTGAGTCAGAGCGAGTGGAGTGCCAGCAGAGAACAGAGCCATCGTGAGAAAAATGAAACGCTGATGGTCCACAGGGTGCTTTAAATCCATCGAATCATTCCAGAAAGCTACTGAGCCACTTTCACATCCGATAACTCCCTGTGCTTACACAGGTTTGTTTGTCATAACGCTGGTGAGTCATTGACAGAACAGAAGGAAAACTGTTTGGGTTTTTGTCGTCGCTGCTTGATTTAATTTGTGGATTTTGTTTGCAGGTTGCAAACTTCATGAAGAATTTCATCAACATCTAATAATTTCAGTACATAATGTCTCTTCAGTAGGCAGGATATTAACATAATCACTCCGAATGACGTTTGACGTAACTTTAGAAAATACTTGTTTCTCATAAATAGGTGAAATAAGGATGTTACAGATGTGCAGAAAAAGTTACAGGTCCACGTTGGGGTTTGTTTAAAATAAAAGTTTGTCAGATTTTAACATTTCTTTGTATGTTAGTTACAAAAGAAATTTCAACAATAAAGAAAAGACTTTCAGGTAAAACAAACAAAACAAAAAAAAACTCTGTTTGGTGTAGTTTGAAGAGAAAAAAAAGTTATCTTGAAAAATTAAGACAAATTGCAAATTGACATTAACTCACCAAACATATTTTGTTCTTGCTGTTTCTTGCTTATTGATTTTTTTTTTTTATGTCATTATATTAGTTCACCTACACATATTTATTAGATGTGTGCAGAAAGGTGCACACCAACTGCGGAGTGTGCATCAGCACCGGGCAGAGATGTGTAAAATATCTTTAAATTATTTATTTTTTATCTTTTCTCATGTTCAGACAAATCCCACTTTTAATTTACAGGCATTTACAGTAGGTTTAATAAATAGTGAGCTCCTTAAAGGTTTTTAAATGTTGATTTTTTCTTCTCCCTCATACTTAAATGCTCCACATCATCTAGTGACTTAATGCAAGAGACATAATGTGATTAAATCCAAAAAAAAGTTTTTTAAATGATGACATATTATTAATGTCCCAAACCAAGCAGAAAAAATGAAATCCCTTTTGTTCTTAAGAACTATTTGTATCACCCTTGCTTTCTACAATTTCTGTCAAATCTCAGTGATAACACTATTTCACATCACTGTCTCATCTTTTTTTTAAATTCAGCCACATTGAAGGAATTTTTAGCATGTAGAAACAGTTTCAGTCACAGCATCTAAAGCGGATATACAGTATATATGTATTTACTTATTTGTCTTGTTACTTTATAATGATCAGTGTGTCTAGAAAGTTTAAATTAGTAAGAGATGTTTTCCTTCTCCCTGGGGAATAAATATAGTGTGATAAATGGGGCCATTTTTCTCTGCATCTTCTCAGACTAAGAAAGACAAGAGAAGGATGCAAGAAAACAGCTACTGGAGTGAACCTGTCCACTTTTACAGTTAGACAATTGTTCAAAAATCTACAGTAGAAACTGTGACAGATGTGCTGGGTTGGTACCCATGTAATGTGAGGGTAACATACAGGGAGGAGAGAAAATCTGAAGCTCATTGTATCTTTGCACTTTGATCCTCCAATTTTCTCAGGTTCAAAAAACAAACTTGCAAATTCTGTTTGGAAAAAACTGTGATAAATAAATAAGAAGGTCTAGAATAAAATTGTTGCAAACTCAGTTACTTTTGACATCTCAACCTTGAATCTATATTTTATGAAGAAGATATTGACTTTATTTCTGCTGCATTGTTGCTGAAAGTTACCATGCTACCATGCGAGGAGCAGTTTTTGTAACATGCATTATAATATTTTAGAGTATATTAAGAATTGCTTGACCAGATTTCTGTGAGGATGACAATGAAAAACATGACAATAACTCAGAACTCAGCCTAATGCCTGGCATTCTGTCCCTGCTCCTTTCTCTCATTGTCTCCCTCAGAGCTAATCTGATTGGTGAATAAATCATGCTGACATCAGCGTGGATGGAAGTTGGTCTACTCCTCGGTGAGGTGAGAGCAGCTGCGTGCTCCTCGGTGATCACGAGGACAGTGGATAACAAATCTCTCTTTTATCATTCCCTGACTTTCCCTGACATTTAAAAAGCTATTAACACCACTGAGATTCACCCTGGTGTACATTTCATATGGAAGCACGTCCTCCTCAACACACATATGTGCTCGCTGGCTGCTCAGTCACAGGGTTTTTACGCTCTCGTGTGTGTGTGTGTGTGTGTGTGTGTGTGTGTGTGTGTGTGTGTGTGTGTGTGTGTGTGTGTGTGTGTGTGTGTGTGGGAATAATCTCAGTGATAATGCAAGCCCAAATGACCCCAGCAGAGCAGTGAATTATACCTTAATAAGATTTTCACACCTGCCCCTGTTCTGTGAGATTAAAGGAAAGAGATTCAGCACACCGCTGCTGATACACTGACATTTTGGGACACTGATCTCCCCCATCAAGATGCAGAACCTCCCTCTCTGCTCCTTCCAGCTTTGGAACAAATGGACACCAAGCGTGTGTTGTCTTGGAGTGACCGCCTCTGTAAATGGTAATTATCCACCAATTCATTCATATGTACAGGCTATACACTGTAAACACCACCAGCACAATAGCATTTACTGTTGAGCACCGTATTAATTTACGGCCCATTATTGTAAAGCCCACTGTTACAATGCGAGGGAGCATTTATTGTAATCACAAGAATGATAGAGACTGGAAACACTGCCAATGTATGTAATGTACCCACAACCAGTCCGCCTGACAAAACCGAACACTGGCTAATGCAGCAAATGACATATGGCCTCAGTGTTTGTTGTTAGCATTTATTAGCCGCGAGCAGAGCCCCGAGCGTGAAGCGGCTCCTGGCTAATTATGCTTTATTGTGTCTGCGTGGAAAACAAAAAACAGAGAACACAGTGGTCACTGTTTGATCAGCAGGGTATTACATGAGACTGAAACTGAGCCTGTGGTTCAGCTGCAGCGTGAGTCATGCCTGGCAGTGGTTCACCACAGATGCAGATAATTTGTTCACACTGCGTTCTAAAAGTATTTATACACCTTGAACTTCTTCCAGGTTAGCCAAGTTATAGGCACACACTTCACTTTATTTTATTGGAATTTTAATGTGACATATCAACATAAAGTAGGGCGTAATTGAAGAAGAACGATATGTGGCATTCAAAAGTTTAAAACAATGTGAAAAGTAAGGAATTAATTTGTATTGACCTCTTTGGTTGATACCTTGTAAAAATCACGTTTTGATGCATTTAAAGGTACAGATCTTTTGGAGTATGCCTCTACCAGATTTGCACATCTAAAGGCAGAAGTTCTTTGCAAAACAAGTCAAGCTCAGTCAAATAGGATGAAGAATGTCAAATGTAGCAATTTAAGTCTTAGCACATTTTCACATAGATCTAAGATTTACCAAAACACACGATTATCCTTTAAACTAAATAATTCTGCTGTAGCTTAGAGATGTTGTCTTAAAACCTCTTCACAAATTACACATGGTTTTTTTAAATAAAGTTTTGAAAAACACTTATTACTTGCCTTCTTTTTTAAAGTTATGGTGCAGTTTGTGTTCTTCTGTCAGTCACATAAAATTCCTCAAAAATACAATTTGAGGTTGTAATGCGACAACATATAAAAACTTCTGTACTGTATATGTATGTTATGTGCAGATGGTCTAAGAATGTTGATGATTATAGATTGAATATTGTTTCTGTTACAGTGGCTGTAGATCTCGTGTTCCTTAGGCATGTTGAGATGTCAGAAAACACGTTGGCATAGAAGAACTGAGACAACCTCAGAGTCGGCTCCAGGGAGGAGTTGACTCCTGGTTTAAAACTTCAAGTAGGGGTGAAATAAGTGGTGAATTTGAAGATTAAAAGGGAGAACATAACATAATGGGAGCAAAAGTGGATTGTAAAGTTTAGAAAACATCTCCAAAATGAGAAAAAGTAAGGCTAGATGCCCCATCTGTAAAACACAATCCGGAGGCAGTGAATTCTTTATTCTACATGTGCGTATATGCTCCTCATGCAGTGTTGCAAAATGCATGATTTGTTTCTTAACTGCAGGCTAAGAGCACGTTCTGGAAAGAGCAGCTGGATTTTGGATAAGCATTGAGTGAATGACAGGAGGAGGAGGTGCAGAAGAAGGAAAGGATCCAAACAAATCATCTTCCACGAAGGTCTGCTGAGCAGAAGATATTACGCTGACAGGGTCTGACGAGCTCTGAGCTGCAATCTTAAAGCTGCAGGCCAAGCAGCCTGCAACTCCAGATAGTAGGTGTTTCTGCTCACATCTGTTTTCATCGTGCGTGAGAAAGTTTGGCATTTATTCACATCTCTGTTATTAGAGTTTCCACTCACGCTGAGAGGCGACTGCGTTTATCTTCTCTTATGAACATAATGAGCTCAAAGACCGAGGATGCTTCCCTCGAGTGATGCTTGTTTATGATTCCTTCCCCACTTGACTTTGGCTTTGTCTATCATCCCTCCTGTGTTTGTCATTTTGTATTCAGTGTGTTGTTATACTGTAATGTCTGTCCTCTCTTTCAGGGCAGGGTAATGCTCTGGGTCTCACCCTGTGTCCATCACTCTGCCTGCTTCAAGTCAAGCAGACCCGCAGGACAACTTCCCACAAGAGAGAAACGAATGAATGGTGGAATTTTGAAAAGAAAAAAGAAGAAGCACAAGAGCACAGTTTCAGTCAAATACCCGGTAATAAATTCAAAATGATATCTTACAATATTTGTTGAGGAGGAAGAGTCAAGCATTACAATGGAATAATTGTAAACCACCGTAGGAGCGAAGTGAGAGATCAGTTCAGAGATGGGAAGAAACCCAATGAGTTATAGGTAAGACGAACCGAGTGAGATGCTGAAGAGAAGAGTAGCGAGACAGACAAGATGAGTTATAGAAGTGGAGAAAGATGCAGCTTTCACACATGGAGACTGTCGGGTGATTTAGGGTGAAAGGACACAGAGACAAGTCCTGCTGCGAGAGGTGATAGACCGAAAGAGGAGTAACGGATTCCCCGCCGCACGACGACGCTGGCTCTGTCTGCTCCGGTGCATCCGAGCCGCTTCTTTCCTCCTTTATCTTATCTACGCCAGCATTCATGCACCACATGTTATGTAGACAAGCACAGCACAACTGCACATCAGGGCCTGATAAAGACTCATTCAGGTGATGGTAGTAAGCACATGTCTTCACTGTCGGGAAGAAAGGATAAGGTACACATAGAGCAACTATATGAAAGAATACCAAACATAGACAAAAAAACTACTCTTCACTTACCCTATTTACAATTAGTCAATGCATAAATTGTGTCTCACACACAGTCAAACCAACCCAAGAAACTTTTTACGAAGCTTCCAGAAACACTAAGAGCTTGTTCTTATACCCAGGAAAACTGATCTGATCATGAATCACAAACTGAAGGAAATAAACAAGCGTGGCAAGTAAAAAGAAAAGTCACTTTTACTGTAAAATATTGTATTTCTTATTTGGTCATTCACCTTTAATACTTTTGGAATCTGTTGAATCAATTGAAACTGGAGCGTTTACAATGCAGTCAAACTCAAAGGACGGGTTTGTTGCAGGAGCACAGAGGCTCTCAGACAGTCACTGACTGTGTCATTATTTCAAAGAAACTTTCAGCAGAAAGAATTTTAGTTTTCATAGTTTTATTTTACAGTAAGTGGGGTATTATGCTCTACAGCAACACCTTTGGTATGTGAAATACTTTGAGGGAATAAGAAACCAGGATTAATATCACACTAAGTTGTTTTCACTCCCCTGTGCACTTACCAAAGAATAACCATGATTCTGGGCGGTTCTGAGCAGTTTCTATGTTTGCAGGATTATAAAGTTTTTGTTCTGTGTCTCAGTTGAAGACATTCCTATGCAGAATGACTTAACAGCATTGTTTTGTAAAAACTGTTGGAATGAACATACAGTAGTCATAGTCATATATTGGAGTCATATGATCTTATTCCCTTGCATGATGTTATAAATTATTGACCATATTTAAATTATTTGTTCAAAGCAAGTCCAAAATGTGCTCAAGGTGGGTGTAGACTGACACTTAGTTGGTAAGAAACATCCAATGGCACAGTTCTCCTATTTGTATAAAAGGTGTTGGGTACAAAAAGAGAAAAACTGGTGGATGAAATGGTCGACATCCAAAAATCACTGACTCCTTCTTAAGGTTCAACATAAATAAACTTAATGATCTACGCTACATGAACTCAGATTTGTCTAAATCAGTGTAGGATTTAGGATGGCTAAAATATTATTTCTGAGTTCTGGTTCTCCACACATTGCAGACGTTCATCTACTTCTACTTTGTGGGTCAGGATATGTTGAACGATCAAAGTGGTTGGTGTGTTTTCTAATTATGCACTAAAATGTTTCTCTTCCAAGAGCTTCTGCCATTGTTGCGTACACAAGTTCATATATTGATTTATTTTTTGTAACGTGACAGGGTAAAGGAAACAGACAGAAAAGATATTCAAAGTGATGAACAAAAAAATCTTTGCTGTGAATAATTTTAAATGAAATAATAAGTACAATTAAGCCCCAAATTATTTATACTCATAGAAAATTTAGGTCCAAAATAATCTTGATTCTATCAACATATTTTTTCTGAATGAAAGCATTATTAATGTTTTGCAGTGTGGAGGTGTAGATTATCCAACCTCATTTATATGAAACTCATCACCATAGATGAAAGCGACTCCAAAAATGAGAAGGGTTTCATTGCTATAATTCCAAGACATGTCTTTCAATGATTTACTGAGAAGGATGTAAATAATGTTCTACACATACATTTTTTTTTGGTTTTACATTGTTTTATTATCTTTAGTGAGATGCCTGCCTCATTTCCTGCCAGAAACAAACCGGTTGGTTCAGATTAATTTCCCTGTGTGTGTTTGTGTGTGTTGTAGCAGCTGCAGGTATTTGTATGGCAGCTTCGTCGTGTCTGTATTTTGGCGGTGTGAGGCGGTCACTAATCTGTCTGACCTTCTGCCTCATTTGCATGCACCGCCCCTCCCCTGACTGAGGGATGCCATGACCTTTATTAGCTAATTAAGAAACATAACAGAAATAAACCTGACAGGGAGGGAATGGACATACACACAAACACATAAGAAGACATGAGCACACACTCACAGCATGGTTGCTGGCAGAATGAGGATGGCAAGAAAAGCTTGAAGGGTGCTGGGGGTGGGGAGGGAGCAGGAAGGGGATGTTCCGGTCTGGAAGAGTAGACACAAATTTGGGATTCAACAAATCACAACTGCAACTGCTGGAGATTCCCTGTAATGTTTTCGATAGCAGAATGTACCCCAACCGTACACCAGACGCAAGTATACAGAGCAAAGAGTTGTCATCATTACATTTGCCAGCAGACATTCAAGCATTACAGTACTATAGAGGGAGTTTCTGTTAATCACATACTGAGCTCCTCTAAATCTTTGTGTGCTGGAAAAAGAGAAGTAAATCTCTCCCTGTCTGCTGTCTGCTGCCACTTAAGTGTAGTCGTCCTCTTGTTCTCTCCTCCCTCTTCCACTAAGGACTCATAATAAGCTGTTGGACCCCTCAGGCTACAAGAGGATGAGTGTGTGGATGTGCGTGCGTGTGTGTGTGTGTGTGTTCTTCCACACCACAAACAGATAGACAGCAGCAGCAAAAATGAGTGTCTAAAAAGGAAAGCTAGAATGCAACTTGGAACAGCTTGCTTAAAAACACACACACACTGAAGAGTTTGCAACAGTGACAACGAAGTACAAAATGTCAAAAAGCTCACAACCTGGGAGGAAGTTGTCTTTTTACAACCTCCCAGTGTTTAGTGTGTGTAGCCTGCAGAACAAGCAGATTATCATCTGACATCCACTGTTTTGAGGTCTGGCTGGATTACGCAATCGGCTTGTCACACAAACCTGCAGATACGGTGGAAACGCATGCACAGACACAATTAATGCTGACACTTGTGAGAGTCACGGCTGACATACTTATGTGAGCTTTTTCTTTGCACTTACAGAAAAGTTCTAGAATTTACAAATGATTGTGACGGTTGAACAGAGTTTCACAAGACCTTTAGTAGCAGACCTAATTTTTCAACCAGACAAAGAATTAACTGATGCATCCAACAGCAAATAATTGGTCTTCAAAACGCCCACAATCTGTTTTCAGTCTGACTTCAGAGATAGAGCAAAGAAGGTGAGAGACAATCAGAGGGCGAATGAGAGAAACCAAAAACATTAAATGGATATGTGAAAAGGGAAAAAAATAAAAAACAACAGAAAAAAGATTGAAGGGTACAACCTCTCAGTGCTACAGTGTGTCAGTCTGTCTGTGTCACCATGACAGGTCTGCAACAGTGGGCGAGCCCCGAACAGCTTCGTCCACAGTGCTGCACACAGGGGCTTCATACGATGACAGACAGAGCCAAGGGCTGTCCTGTCCACTGCAAATCACAGCCTGACGGCCGGCTTCTCTCCTCGTGTCTTTAACCACCTACATGCACACGCAAAACATGCTCATGTTGGGTAAGTGTTCACGTGACAGTTTGTGCGAGAGTTTGGGAAAATAGAACAAAATCTAAGAACGAGAAATCAAAAATGAGCTGATGTTTTTCTCCTGAACACAGAGAACCTGTTACTGCCGTAATACTCATTTTTAAAACATTCATGTTTCTGTGATGTTTTGTGGTGTAATCACTGCAGTAAATTAAACCTCAAAGTTAAAACATATTTTTGTCTATTATTATTTATAAAGTGGCCAATTATGCTTTTAATCCTTCAGGTGTGCATTTAATATTATGGAGTATATACTCTATGTATGCATTGGTTTTTGTGGTTCCCCTTTTTCTTTTAACCACAGTTTAAAAGAAACTTCCAGTTAAAATGAAACAAACCTAAAATGTCTGCTTCCTTTAACACAAAGAAGCTAAAATAACACCTGTCTTCAATGTGAGCATTGTTCAAACAGTGCAACAAAAGTCGCATCCGGTAAAAGGGTTTTTACTTTCATCAAAGATGTTGGAAACAAGAGGAGGAGGATGAAAGTTGTGCAAATGTCTAACTCTTAGTCATAAAGAAACTAGCCAACGTTTGCTGTGGCTTAAATTTATCATCAGTTTCAGAGACCTGTTCTTCTATTCTGGCTGTACAGCATCTGTCATCGGGAGGAAAAGGATGTGTTAATTTCCCCCTAAAGTGACCTTTTTTTTCTTCTTTTTTTATTATATCTATTTTTAAGAAAGGTTTTAAAATTTAAGCTACCAATGTATTGATAGAATTATGCTAAAACTGAAGTGAATCTGTGATTTTAATGTAACCCAAAATACAATGTGTAGAGAAAGAACCTATGAAAATAAAATTATATATAAAAAGATTTTTAAAAAATATTCCTTTCAAAAAATTATTTATTTACAATGGAAAAAACAGAAGAACACAGGATAAAGTAATAATTAACAAACAAGAAGAAATTGGTTTCCTTTCAGCAAGTTTGTCTTCATGTCTTCACCTCTTTGCTGTGTTTCATCGTCGGTTCTGTACCGACTTCCTCTGCCTTTCTGTTTGTTTGTTTGCATTGGCCTCTCTGCCTCTGAAGTGTCATTTCCAAGGCTGTGGTTTTACTCTCCCAACATCCAAGTAAACGCTGCTACAAAAAGCTCTGAAGAGCTTTGGGCCGCTGTGATCAATCAGGGGAAAAACAACACAAAGATCAGGCCTTTTCTGCTCCATAAAACAGCCTTTAGAGTTTAGAGCACCAGCAGCTGTTCAGTGCCTTAGATGTCAATTTTATATTTTTTATTTATCTTTCTCAATTTTTCTTCCTCTCTGTTTCTAAACATAGAAAGAGAAAAATAGCCGCTGAATGGCACAACATGATTTTTTATTATTTTTTTTTACAGTAAAACCAGTCAAAACAACAAAAAAACTAAAACAAACCACAGCTAATGAGAGCACACTCTGTCTTAGACTTTAGATACGCAAACGTTTTGTTTTATTTAAGAGGTAAACAAGGATATTCTCCCTAAATGTTTTCAGAATTCCATGTTTTACAAGCTAACATTATTTTTCATAAATAGAATCAAATGAAGTAACGTTTTCTTGTTGGTCCAATTTCTTATTTGTATAAAGTACTCTTTTTTTCCCCGTCATATTTAAGCTCCTCGCTTTGAAGATAATCAATTTTACCGCTTCCAGTAGGCACGACTATTGCAGTGTTTCTTTTATGTGGTGCAAAGCGTGAAAGATACCAACATTATTTATGATAAATCAGATTGATAAGATCACAATATCCATCTGGGTTTCACAGCAGATTTCACTGAATCATAAAGCTGCACTAAGTGATGATTTCAAAATCTCTTTGCATGCTTTAAGTCTGCATGATCTTACACAAGATCCTTAATTTCCGGTCATCAGCATAATTAGATTAAAAATCTTTCTAATGGCTCGAGAAAGTCAGGGTTAGGATCTGAAACAGCTGCAGAAAAAAGCCCTTTACTCAAACCGTGGACATCCGTAATGTTTGCTTTACTTATAGGCTATAATGTTGCATAAATATTTGATGATTTCCTATAGTGGCAGGGTCCTAAATGGTTAAAGGAGTGCAGCATTACTTTGAGGCTGAAGATCAAGGAGAACCTCCAGTCATGCTTTCTCACATGCAGAGGATCATGTATGGCTAGCATACACATTAATAGCAACAATACACACACACACACACGCACACGTGCAACACACACACTCACATGCACGCGCCCTATATAGGATACAGACTCTTTTTCTGTCTTCCTGTGTCTGTGCAGCGTTCGGTTTCACTCCCTCCATGCTTCGTTTGCAGATGTTGATCATGTCCCGCTGAGTTTGCAGAGAAGAGACAGATTCTTTACATCTTTGAGACCACCGCTGCTACTCTCACACTGCAGCTTGTTACTGTTTGACGTAAACTGCAGAAAAGCTTTGGCTCTCTCTGCGGAACGTCGCAAACATTAGAAAGCCTCTGTGAGGTTATGATAATGCACTACAAGGCAAGATGAAACTTCTTTTGCTTAGGCTTTAACTCCTCATCAGTTGCTTTCTAGAAAACATTGTTAAACGCTGCCGAGATCCCACTGTTTCTGTTTAGAGTCCAGAGTTCAGCATTGTCAGACAATATTTTAAAGATTAAAACTTTTCATGGCTACCCCTTCTTTGACCCTAATTTTAATGTGTGCAGATTTTTTTCCATTTAGAAAGCCTGAAATGTCGTCTAGTGTAAAATATTAAAGTAAAGACAGATAAAGAGTCATTTTCTCCCTGTGAGGCACATCAGATGGAGGCTGATGTATGATTTTAACCTTTGCTATTCTAACCTCCGTCTATGCCATCTCCTTTACACACACACACACACACACATGCACACACACGCACACATGCGCGCACATAAGCATCGCATACTAATCATATTGATCCACCTTTACACAGACAGCCCCGTTGATTCCCCCCACCCCCTCTTGGTCAAAATCAGTTTTAGTCGGCAGGAAATTGTCAGCAAAGTCGAACTGTATCATATGTGTCAGTAAAAAAAAAATGTTTCCGTCTCTGCTTGTGAGCAAGCCTGCCACGGGTGCAGCTTGTTTTTGCACAAATTAATTTGATAAATGAGTGAGTCGGCGAGTGTTTTCCTTCATTTAGATTGCTTGTCAATGGCAATGTTTGTTTATTTTTTTATTTTTTAAGACAAATTGGCTTCTTGGTTGCAGCACCGCTCCTCTCTTTGTCAGCTTTAGCGAGAAAAGAAGAGCAGCTGGAGGATGAGCGAGGAGGCAAAGTATAAAAACAAATTGGCACAGAGGGATAAAGTGAGATATCAAAAGAGTGCATGGTAAGGGATGATTGAAATAGACTATCGGATATGCTGCGGTCTCTGAGGTCAGGGTCTATATCACTCTCTGCTTCAGAAAGAGCCACCAAAACAAGAAGCATCAGCCAGCCAACCAATCTGGGCTGCGGCATTGTTCACTATTTGCTGGGAGAAAAAAATAAATAAATAAATAAATAACACATCTCGTCTTCTTACACACACACTAACACAATCACTTCTCACTGTTCATATCTGGAGAAAGAATAGAGCATGTTCCTTATTGTCCCCTTAGTGGTGATGTGGGGGTGTGTGTTAGGCCTTGATTGTTACTGGTTTACATAAGGGTATTAAACTCTAGCATTGCACTATCTATCTGAGCCAGGCAGATATATTTGTGTTGTGGCTCCTTTATGCATTTGTTATTTCCAAAGAGGATTGGGATGCACCAGTGGAGGAGAGGATAGATAGCCTGCTGATATTACCCTCTCCCACTTCCTCTTTATTTTTCTTTCTGAAAACCAAACTCTCGCCCAGTTTTGAATGTGAGTGCACGTTATTATCTGTGAGTGGTTGTTTGTGTATTGCCTCAAGAAACAAAAGAGGGTAATTAATTAAAGAGGAGTGCACTTTGCCGCCTTTGTCCTGTTCAACAACTCTAATAGTAATGAGCGTAGAACAATTTAGTGATATTACTCGTAATAATAGCTGCTCTGGTCTGAAATTATGGCCGTATTAACGATCTGTAGATGTGTATAATTTAACCATTAAATACACGCAGATGGAACTGTTTCTATAGTTTGCACAAGTCAAATCAAGTAAAAGTTTATTTTCATGGAATGCTATTGTTCTGAAAGCAGAAGAAAAATCTACTGTAGCTGTAAGCAGGGGACATTACCTTCAAAGAGATCAACTAAATCAGATCAGCTTTAACAATAAAAGTCGACATGTGAGCATAGGAGCATGTCAGCAAATATTACTGTTTTCATTTCAAATCCTTTGTATAGTAATTATTTCAATCACGAACCCTTAAAGTTGTTCTGTATTTTGTCATGCTTTGTGCTTCTAGATACAGAAGCAAAAATCTAAATATTCTATAAAATATTGGTGTAACAGATTGTTGCTTTTGAATCAAAAGCAGCTTAATGGGAAATGTAAATAACCGATGGGTTGCCGGTTCAAACCCTCAGTCCGTCTGCGTCAGTCATTGTGTCTTTGGGCAAGACGCTTCTCCTGCCACCTGCTGCTGGTACACAGGGGCTCTGCTGGCTCTGAGGTATTGCACTCGAAAGTGTGAAGTGCACAGAGGTGACTGCTAAAATTTGAGGTTTGCAGTTTTTTGGTTTTAATGGAATTCATCAAATATTTCTACCAAATGCAGTTTATGACTTTTAGAAGTTCTTGATTTTTTTTTCCCTTGAAAAATTTTTTATTTGCCATCTTGAGAACAAATCACGCAAATGTATACAGTCCATCTGTAGGTCAACAAAACTGAAAGTGACAAATTTGTACTAAACAACTATTGGAAACAATAAAGAAGGGTGCTATAAGAATGTAAACATAATAAACTAAAATTACCTGGCAGCTTTTTAAAGACTTTTGCTTTTAAAGCATCACTTCTACATTGTTGTTCTTTGCTTAAATCCAGGATCTGAAGCCGAAATGCTTTCTGATTTGCACCTTTAACGTGCACATTTCTCAGAGGATGGCTGTTAGATGGAGAATTCCCCAATCTGCATGTGTCTGTGAGCTTCTGAGCATCAGGCAGGAGAGGTTAAATCAAAGCGGAGTCAATAACTTCATCCCTCCCAGTCGGTGTGCCGCGCTGTGCTGCTGGGAACGCCTGCAGCTTCCCTCTCTGGTTTGTGAAAGAGGAGGACAGGATGGGGGTTCATCACTTTCACAAACACTAAAGCAGAGGAAAGAGTGGAGCTGCTAATACAGAGGATGATCTAAGCGTCTGGCATGCTCACCGAGAGATGCACATTTATCTCCACACGTTGCCTGACAGAAAGGCTTCCTCACTGTGTCAGGGAATGATAATGAGCTAGATTCTCTTTTCTCCCAACCTGAGAGCCCGAGTCCAGTCATGGCCACAGCCCCGGCTAAATCAATATCATCATCCATAATCTTTATTGTGGGATAAAACACAGCATAAATCAGCTCAAATCCTTTCAAACATCCCTCTCTTTAGCAGCCTCCAATTTCACGCAGCACTCTCCTGGGCCAGCAAGGCTTCCTTTTAGAGCAGAGAGAGGTTGTCTCCCAGCATCTCAGCTCTCTGTAGGACCTGTCCATGCATATATCACTTATCCGTTTAGTGGTTTCTTTTGTGTTTTGTCATCTGCAGATGTGAAAGGGAAGCCGAAGTAAAAATGCAGCTGTTGGACAATGTTTTGCTGTTAAACTTTTAAGGGAAAAGTGAATTTTACAGAAATGTGATTGTTTGAGTGTGAGTGTGCATCCACTGGTTTTGTGTGTGTGTTTCTTTTTTCTTCTTCTTTGAAAGTGAGTAATGAGGTTTGGGAAGAAAGCTTAGCCAAATCCTCTCATCAATCTTCGCTCTTTCAATACCAAATCAGCGGGCTAATTCGATACCCAATCGGAGGGCTAATAACATCCAGCTGAGAGGGGATGCAAAGAAAACTCGGATCATGGAGCTTGGGGAATAACTAGCAGGAAAAAAGTAAGAGGAAAACATGTTTTCTTTTCAAAGATGCTTCATATATGTTTTTGTTAACTTCAAATTGAAGCTTTGTTCAATGAGAATACCAAAGCTGTTTAACATTTTACATACACCTGACTTCCTTTCACTAATTTTCTCATCCCGAGCTCTGAACAGTCCGTGCACGGATCTGCAGGAGTAACCCAGTCATTGTAGTGTCACAAATCCCGTCTTCCTGACATACACTGAATAAACTGTCACCAGCGTTATATAGTGTCTCCATAAAGCCTACCATCAAACAGTTACTACCTCCATGGCTTCAGTCCGCCGCGCCAACATCACAAACAAATCACCCTGTGGTGCCTTCAAGTGTTTGGAGGTTAGCGTGTGTTGCATGCAGGGGATACTAAAACATAGAGCGCACACATGGCTTCTCTGATATGATTACACATCTTGTGACCCTCATGTTGTTTTGTTCATTTGAGATCAATTGTGAGCCCTTCACTCTCAGCCCAGCAAAAAGCATCGAGATGCAAATTCAGCTTCCTCCACCATCTTTCTCTACTCTGTGCTAAGCCTTTTCAGTGTTGCTTGTGTTCATTTTTAAGGTGAACGTCGCAGGTCAATCACTCAGACAGAAATGCAGAATTTTGCAGACTTGAATTTCTTTTTGTTTGTTTTATTCATTGTTTTGGGTGCAGATCTGATTCAGAAATAAATGGCACATATGACTGTATTTCAGTGAGCACTCTCCTCATAAAGTAGAGCTCAGTCCACTTACAGTGATTTCAAATATGACCTGATACAATGTGGATTTTTGCAGCTGGGTATGGAGGCGATTGTTAAATGACGCAGGAGGCAACGCGAGTCGTATGAACGAAAGAAACAAATTTCCGCAGCCCGTCTGAAATGTAACAACCTCGCAGAACGTTTAATGATCAGTGCGGGAGCATGTGCAGAGGAAATTCCCTTTAATCTTCTTCATGGCGACATCATCTTTTATTGGTTGGACAAAGTGAATCTCAGCCTCTAACCTCACTCTCATAGAAATGACAATTGATTTGCAGGTTATTTCCTGCTTCCTGTGAGCTAATTGAAATAAAGTGGGATGGTAGACTCGGCCACTGCAGTATCTATCAATATTGCAGCTGCACTGTGCGAAGCGCAGCTTTAAGCAGCCCTGCAGAGTGTTTGTTCCATTTCTTGGGTCTTTGCTAAGTGCTCTGTTCATACAACTTAAACTTTTTCACATTTCATTACACTAGAATGAAAGGTTTAAAGGTTTCTTACAGGGATTTTATTTGGCAGACTGACACCATGGATTACGTCTCTGCTAGTTTAGTACATTTACACCCTGAAATCTTTTGTCTATATTTGGTTAGAAAGTAATTCAAACTCAGATTGGATGGAGAGTGCCTGTGAATATCAATATCCAAGTACTACCACAAATTCAGCTGACTTGGATTTAGGTCTAGACTTTGACTAGGCCATTCTACAACTTGTAAATGCTTTCATCTCATTCTAGCTTCTGCAAGAAGGCCCTCTAAGACATCACGGATTGTTCTGTCCTCCGTTCCTCTATGTCAACCATGACGAGCTACGCCCACAGCATGATGGTGCCACCACCTCACAGTGTGTAGGGTGTGTTCATGTGGATGTGCAGTGGATGTGGATGTGGATGTGCAGTGTTCGCTTTCCACCATGAATTAAGTCCCAAAAAGTTACATAGTAAATAGTAGATAAAACATTTGCTTTAGCACACGCAATGCCGAACAGACACACACACACACGCACGCACACACACACACACACACACACACACACACACACACACACACACACACACACACACACACACACACACACACACGCTTTTATAATTATTAGTCACATCTTTTCCCTTAACTTTGATCATGTTGAACATCCTGCAGATAAATATAAAGAATAAAGCAGCAAACATCTATCCACACATATGCAAGGCAGGTGAGAGCAGATAAAAAACAATGGGTTGTTCAGTAAAGTATAGCACCAGAAGAAAAAAAAAAACTGCAAGAATAAGAGCTGTGTTTTACTTACTTAAGTTGTTCCAGATGTTGTGAACAGCTGGATGTTACACAGATTAAACTTGTAGGTCTACAATAATTAGATGAACAGTAAAAATGTCTCTTAAATGAGTGATTGCAGGAGTCAAATGCAAACAGCATAAAATTTAAATGACTCAAATATGTGTAAACTTTTTTCATTTTCTTAAAGTAAAAACAAATGTGTATTTTGCTTAAGATTTAGCTTTATCTTTTATTATATCACCTAGTCATCTTGGGCTGAAAGTTTAACACTTTTATACTGAATCTGTGGCTCTCCACAACTGGAAAAATAACTATTAACTGATATAAAGGTCATTTCATCCACTGCAAATGTTTGGCCTCCTAAAGTTTGGGTATAATCAGTGCAGAGTGTTTATATTTTGTTGCAAAGGGTAGGAAAACATTATTGCTGAGTAATCACTACAACATTTGAGCATTTATGTAAGTTTATGTAGCAGAGATAGCTATGTGAGAAATATAGTTTGTCAGTTAATTTTGTGGCGAATTTTTAGATATTTTAAAAAAACATTAGTGATAGCCTGACTTAGCTGGAGCTCACACCAATCAGCAATAATCAGCAAAATATCTTTTATGTTCTTTATGTTCTGAAACTACAGAAACTACATACCGTAGTTTTTCCATAACTAGAGGCTGCTTCTGTAATTATAGTATGGTTTTGTAACATAAGCAACAAGACATATAAATATGATTCTTGTTTTGTAACACACTGTTCATAACTAACATCATAACCCTGCATTTATATGTCATGTGCCACTTCTGTTAAAACCATTTTTTCAGAATCTCACAAAAAGTAGCTCAGAGTTTTTCCAAACTCATAGATGATCCATCTTTGGACCTTGCAAAAACCTTGGTGGAGCTCAGTAGATTTTTCTCTTAAAACAACTTCAATTCAATGTCTTAAAACACAAAGCAGATAGGAAATACTATAATGAGGGTATAAAAAAATTATTTTCAAAGCAACATAAACTTTAGGGACAAAGAAGCCTCTTTCATCTCCAAGCCTGTATTATGCTTTCATTTGTTTTTGTAGAAACTGTATCGTGTCCAAGACAAATATCCGATGGAAAAGTTAAATTTCATTTACCTTTGAATCCCTTTTAAAGCAGCTGCTTTTCCTCTTCCTGCATTTATCTCCCATTGCTGTAATGATTCCAGCCAATGGCTTACAATGGTTTAATCAAACTCTCGTTAGACTGCAAGATACACTGAATCATCATTAAATCTATCTGCATATTACCTGTGTTGTTACACTTAGCTATGAATCTCATTTGAATCTTATTTAAATCCCTCCTATGAATCTCAATTAAACATAGATGCAGGCAAACAGAACTGAAGATGTGGAAACACATGCACACACACACACTCACACGCACGCACACGCGTGCACGGACACACCGCACCTGCTGTTATCACTGCCAGTGTTTTCAAACGTGTTAATTTTAATTAATTTGTTTTGATACTCAAGACAAATCCTTATGTGGTAATTAACAATTATATTACATTTAATAAGGACTCTGAGATAATGAAACAATTAGAGAAACAAGCCTTTTAAAAGCCGAAGCTTTGAAGCAGCGTAAATGCTTTAATTGTCTTTCAGCGATTTGTGACTTCAATGAGCAACCAGATTGTAAATGTTTTCACAGCTTACAAGTCAAACATCCTTTAAAAGCATGAACGACAAACTAACAAACTATTATTTGGGAACCACGTGAGCTTTCAGAACAGCTGTAAGACATCTTCACACGCAGACATCGCTTTTGTTTTTGCTGTTAACACAGGGGCCAATTAGCAGCCCCCTGCTCTCTGCAAAGGCATGTGTTAGGAGACCTATAGGGAGCCTGCGAGGCTGCAAGAGGCCTCAGGGCTGCAAGAGAATTATCACATTTTTCATCTTTTTGTCTCTCGTAGCACATCCTTGCACATACACACATACCCGGAATCAGCTCGGAGATACAAGCCCCCCGCTTTTTCCTCTCTTCTAATTTTTTTTTTCTCTTTCCTCCCAGGCTTCTTGATCAGCAAGAATCAAGAAGGATCGTCCAAGCAATGGATGATCCAGAATATTGTGGAATGTAAGGACATCAAACTAATTTACTCTGGTGGGGCAGCTGAAGTGGACGTGGTTCAATAAACATATGCATAACCTCCATTTACGGACAAATCGGTCGATGAAGTTCACTCATAACCTTTGATCCCTCTGAACTGAGCTGCTGGTGGAGACCAACTTCTGTGAGGGTGTGCACTTTTAGGGAAAAGAAATGCAACGTCATCACAATAGATGCTGATCAAAGTCTGTGTATGGCGAACGTCAGGGAGACCCAGCAGATTGCTGAAGCATGTGCCGAGAGTGTGTTTGTTTAGCTGTTTATTGTGTGATAATTTAATCCATGACACTCTCCTTTCCACCCCCTCATCCTTCTTTCATTTCTTTCATCACAATGCGGCGCCCCACTGAGTGGCTCGTAGGTAACAGGCAAACACATACATGCAGTAAGTCCTGTGTTGGTTGTGGAAGAAAAGAGGGAGTCGTGACAGCAGGGGAAGAAGAAGGCGTATGAAAAGATGAAAATGAGCAGACGCCTGTCCACCATCAAGCTCCTGTCTGTCCAAACGCTGCTCTCGCTCTCTGAGGGAAACAATTTAACAGAGTGAATAGTTCTGTTGTCGGGTTTGTCTGTAATTATCTGTTTTTTTTGGTGTGACGTCGACAGGGACAGGGACAGCAGAGTGGAGGCAGTAGATAAGATAAGTGTTCTTTATTTCTGACAGAGTCATTTAGCTGCGGATGAAGAGAAGAGAGGAGGAGAGAGTTATAGTTATGGAGCTGTCGGGGTTCGGGAGTGCTGAATGAAATGAGGACTGGAGGAGCGGAGGGAAACAAAGGTGGAGAGAGGAGAGGAGGGAGGCTTCTGTGTGACCTTGCAGTCAAAGAAACCGACAGTTGAAGGCGGTGAACCTGTTTCCTCTAAATCACTTCGAGTGCCTTGCAAAAGTATTCACACCTTTTGAACTTTTCCACATGTGTTTTATGTCCCAACCAGAACTTTAACACATTTTATTCAGTTGCGAGGAGTTTCTAAGTGCAAACAAAATACAAGGCTTCTCAAGCATTTCACAAAGAAAAAAATTTCAAATTTAAAATTGAAAAACAATTGTGGCCTGCAATTGTGCAAATCTTTTGGATTAGGGCTCTACCAGCTTGATGCAAGTGGAGGATTCTTCTTGGCAAAACAGCCCAAGTGCAGTTTCAAGCAAACACAGCATGATGTGGCCACCGCCATGTTTTATAATGAGGGTAGTGTGCTCAGGACGTGCAGAGCTAGTTTTTACCCCACAACATTTTTCATAAAGAAGAAAAAGTTACACAGTGGTCCTATCAGATTTTGCATGTTCACTTTGGCTTTGCTGTGTATAATGTAGGCTTACAAATTTGACACTAAATATCTTTCAATAACACCAGTGCCAGACTGCTTAAGTGTATGAATAATAGTTGTCCTTTTACCATATTCTCCCGCTCCAACATGTTGCCACTGGCCTCTTTCTTGCGTTTCGGATTGTCTCTTTGCTTGGCCTGTTTAGGTAGATTACGATATCCTGGTAGGCCCGCAGTTCTGTCATCCTTTCGACATTTTAACATGATACTCCGAAAGTTGTTCGAGTGAAGGCAAGACGAATGTGTATTCTGAGGACAATTTGAATTTTTAAGCAAGTTTTCAGAGGAAAGGGAGCTAAATATAAATGCATGCCACACTCTTTAGATTTTGATTTGTAGCCATGCATCCTTTTTCCTCCTCTCCATATTTATGCACTACATTTCATTTGCCTATTTCATGTTTCATTGAAGTTTGCGTTTGCTACATGGATAAATACTTTGGCAATGTACTGTTTGGTCTCTTAGTTCACTTTCTGAAAAATTGTCAACCTTATGATCCGTTGCTGTCTTTCCTTCCTTTTACCTCACTTTTATCCTTTTTGCTTCCTAAAATTATTGACGATTTACCTGTGGTTTAAGGCTAAGTTGCACAACACTCAGACTTGTTTCTTAAGAAATTTTCTTTGTCGTATACCTGCTTGTTCCCGAAGCACCAAACTGCCAGAGACCTCATGTCACTCCTGCCATTTTCTTCTTCCCTCTCCTGTTCCTCATGTGAAGAAAAGTATTTATTTTCATTTATCAAAGCCTTTTACCCCTGAGAGAGAGAGAGAAATTGCAGTGTCTGCAATTTGTAGTGTTTGCGTGTGTGAGTGTGTGTGTCAGGGGAATGTGCAGCAATGCTGGGGGTTATTATGAAGAGACTGAAATGCGACAGGAGATTCCTCTGATTGGGAATAAAACACCATCTTATCTATTTAAATAAGCCCCACTGCAGCTTCATCTACACACAAATATGCGCGCACACACACACACACACACACATACAGACACAAACTAAAAATATGAACGTTCATGCAGACTGAAGCTAGAAAGTAAAGACATTTACTAAAGCACCAACACACAAATGAATGCACAAAAATAAAAGTGCATAAGCTGGCAAATCTATGCATGTAAACAAACACAGGAGCAAATTCACAAAGGGATTTGTAGTAATTAAATTGCAATGATCACCCTATTTTAGCTTTCACTTTGAAGATGAAAAAATAGTGTTGCGAGGAATGAGAGGATGAGAGCAAAAACAGTCCTAATTGAACATGAAAAAAACATCTAATTATTCAATAGAGAGTAGTTACTGTAAGAATAAAAAGAAAAATAAACAGATATGAAGATTTCATGCAAAAAAATAAAACAAAAAAATAAGAAATATTGCAGAGCAATCATCCACATTGACACTAACCTTCTGATCTGCAGCAGAAACTACATTTACTTGGGATTCTGTAGTTTTTAAGGAACCTCCTATACTGTATGTTAGAAACAGGATGGTTCTCCAAAAGACGCTTCCAGTGAAAAAGTGTTGACTCAGTGCCAAATGGGGCAGTGATATGTGTTGGATGTGCAGTTGGACTCTGCAGATGTTCCCCCTCATGTGGTCTGACGCTAATAATATTTCCCCTGCAAATTTCATTTAAGTTAAAGCAGCAGAACCTGTTCCATCCAGAACGCTGCTGCACAAATAGAATAAACAAATCTCAACTCTCTTGAAACTGTGAGAGTGAGAGTGTTTATTCAGACGTATGTCTGAATAAGCATTCTACATTTTGCTTCTTTTTCTGAAATCTGTGTTAAGATTTTTCAACAGCACTTGGATGTAGAGTTGGATGAGTGTCATATAAAATACTGCAGCTCTAAATCCAGCATTTGGATATAGAGCTACCATCGTGCTGAGTGATGCGGAAATTATTCAGTCTGATCAAATCTTTAGGCTGCTTTTGCTTTTTATTCAGTGAGATGTTGGCAATTGGTTATGTGGGTTGTGCAAGAACCCTCTTATTTGGGGTAAATTCGTTTGTACAAATATCTGATTGTTTGTAATCTCTTTCCTTTACACTCAATTGGAAACTGTTCAAATTATTGAATTTTGTGAAAGAGTGGAGAAATTTCAAAATTAAATTGTTGTTTGTTGGTACTTCCATTCCCTTTCTATTCAGGACAAAATGTCAACAACTCTTTCCTTTTTTCTGACTCTCCTCCCCTTCCTCTGCTTATTTGTTGACAACATTGAACCATACTGAAAAAAAACAAACAAACAAAAATAACAAACAAAAAAAAAAATAGCCTGAGAACTATCATATGACTAATAGCATACAATTTTTTTCCAAAAACAGAGAAAGTAGATATTTTGAGGATGATGACATTCTTCTTTACTAGAACATATTATAGAAAAAGACAACTTTAATTTATTGTCATCCCATTCCTCACAGTACGGGACATAACTGACAAAAAAAGTTTCGTTTCACAGAATAATCTTTCCAAAAATAAATACTAGATACTAGAACTTAAAGATTGGACTGCGACTGCTGCTAGAAAGCCAGCTAGAGGCAAAGATCAGAGAAAATGCAGAGACTTTCACAGAAAATTGTTCTCTGCATGGAAAAATTTTCACTTGCTTGACAGTTTGCAGTACAAACACACAGCCTGACTGTATTGACTTTGTATTCTAGTGAAGTTAATATAAACACAGATTATTCCTTACCCTCTCAGACTGCTGCTATTGTCGCATGCACCAGCTTTCTGAACAGACAGTATAAGGTCCCGGCTCTGTGGGATACAGTGATACAGCTACTCTAAGAGGTTTCCCTGCACAGTAAACTAAGTACATCATTTAAAAATAAAAAAAAATTACAGCTCCTCGAACAACAAAAATAGCCCCAACATCTGCTCATCTGAACCTATCCTGCTACGTAAAACCTGACAGACTCAACTCCTCTCAGTGTAAAGACGCGTCGAGCCAGTTAGTGACCGCTGCCTTTTAATGAATGAGATCTCAGAGAAACCGCAGGCTCCCGTCTCCACTGCTCTCCACTTCCAGCCCATCAAAAACAGGCTGTGTGTGTGTTTTATTCTTTTTCAGTCATGAATCTTTAAACATCCCTTTTAAAGTAAGTGGGCAGGCTGAATCTCCGCAGAACGCCGACCTGGGCTGCTGAAGCACCCATTCAGACTCTCCACATCATCTCAGCTACCTCACTTACACACAAATACTCGGAAAGCCAGCTGACGACAGTTGAGGACACAAAAGCGAAGAATGGAAGCATGCAGCGTTTGCGTTTGAAATCAATCACCAGGAAACAAAAGGCAAGCTGACAGTTAAATGTATATTTTCTCTGCATCACTTTCTCTACCACATCGCAATAGCGTTTGCCTGAGCAGGCCTGGAGACGTGAATGTTATACCAAGACCTCAGACAGTAAATAAACAGCCAGGTTAAAATCACAGCAAACACAAACGACTACCATCTGTTCATTAGTCTATCCCAGTGTGAGTCAGTGAGCCTCACTGAGCCCAAATATACTAACATTCAGCATTAGTTTTAAAAAATGATAAAAGCTTTAAGCTTTTGAAAGGTTTGAAAGGTTAGAGTATTAATATCCCTCTCTTCCCCCACCCCAACACACAAACACACTTTGTCTCTCCTTCTCTTCCTGTAAATGAGTGATTTATCTGCCTTAATTGCTGCCAGTGGTTCATGCGGTCATGTGACCACAACCTGACAGCATGTGACAAATACGGCCTGGAAATTAAACCCTGCATCACAAACAGAAACACACAAACTCTTGCATGGTATCTGCAGAGCTAAAGCGTGTTCAGATACTGACAAAAATAGATTTCATCTAATAAAAGCAGCACTTTGAAAAGGAACCACAATTTGAGCTCGGGCTTTAAAATGCTATAATAATAATAATAATAATGATAAAAGTGATTTATCAAAATGAGGTAAAGGGCAAAAGAGAAAAACCTACAACCAATAATGATAGACCAAGTAAATCTATTGTTGTGAGCCTCTTCATTGCGGTCCCACGCAAATGGCGAGTCAAACACACACGCAGACATCCGGCCCACAGTGGAGTCTAACACTCCGACTCGCATATTTTTCTTCCTCACGGTGCTGTGCAGCAAGATGCTGACTGAAGGGTCTGCAGTGCTCAGGTCATGCATCTTATTGTTACATGAAGCCAGTTCCCATCCACTGACCTTTTTATTCACCGCACCATACATTGTTAAAATAATGCATGAGGTGTCATTGTGTGATATCATAAGCAGCAGTTTGTGTGTGCAGCTCAGATAGACTTATAGAGAAATGAAAATAACACCAGACCTAAACATATAACATTTAAGGGAATTTATAAAAGCCCTCTCTAATGCAAATGTTGCTTTTTATATGTTCAGCAGATGAAAGTAGTTTCAAATAATGTTTTCTCAAATAAAATGATCAAAATTGTGCAGTGGGTTTATATTTAGCCAATACTAGCATTTTTCACCATTTGGCTTTGCAAATCATCTCTTGCTCAAAAAGACTGAACAAAGAGCAGGTGTGACTAATGTCACAGATGTATTTAGGTAAGAACTTTGACTGGGCCATTCTAACGCATGAATATGCTTTGATATACCTCATCTAAACACTTTCACTGTAGCTTTGGCTGTATGTTTGGGGCTTTGCATGTAGATAAAAAAGTTCAGTTTTGGTCTTATCTAACCAGATCGCCTGTTTTTTCATGTCTTGCATGTCCCGCATATAGTTTATAGTAAAGAGAATAAAGTATAAACAGGTGCGCTGGATTTTACACCAGGATATGAAAATGAAGTGGCTAAACAAATGCGAGATACATGTTTTAGATTTTTGAGAAAAGTGTGTACCATTTTTCTTCCACTTCATAACCACGCTCTAATTCGCCTTAACATAAAATCCTAATAACATTCACCAAAGATTTTTGTTGCAATGTAAAAAAATGCGAATAAGTTCAAGAAGGGTGAATCCATTGCAAGGTAAATTCACATAGTTTTTTTGTTGTTGTTCTTTTATTTACACATTGTGCAGCTCTCAAGCCTTTTGCTGTTTTTTTTTTTTTTTTTGCCATTTATTTACATGGATGCCACAATTTCTATAAATACTATTATTAATTATAAACAAGCTTATTTGAAGTGATGCAGCGAACAATATTCCAGCTTTACTTTTTCTGAAAGAGCAATTAATTTCCTCCAGTATTGCTCTCACTATTTAGATTGCAACTAATGAGCTACTCAGTGCTAATCTCTGTTTTGTCTCCCCTATATGCTCATATAAATACAATTTACCCAGAGTGTTGTACGCTGTGATCCAACCACCACATTAATGACGCTTTCAGGAGGACTGAAAGAGAGGATAAGAGGGGCAGAGTGGAAAGATAAACATGCGGTTTTTCTGATTGACTGAGCAGCAGGAGCTGAACTTATAATAGGATAAGGGGATTTTGCACTTTAAGGCACATCTATTTGGAAAGTAAGTGTGCACACTTAGTTTTGCACCACTTGTGAGTTCTTTTTATTTTTGCAGGTTTGCATATTGCATTTATGAATGCCACTGCATAAACAGGTAACGGGTGGGAGATGGCGGAGGGGGAGTTGGGGGGCAGCAATGACTCCAACACCTCTGCACCTTCCCCCCCTCCTCCCCTTATTTATTTGTCTGTATTAGTTAGCTCCTTCTCAGCACTTAAAATTAATGTCATCCAGCACAAAATAGAGGCTGAAAGCTAAAATTCAGCACTTTCTCTGCAGCCCGGTTATTTATCAAGCTAACAAGGAGAAGACGCATCCTGTTTCAGCCGGGCCCAGGAAATATGTGCCATTAAAGCCCAGAGCTTGTGTCTGAGAGCCGAGGAATAAAAGTGAGGGTGTCAGGGAGAGCGGATGGACGGCGTTGCCGGCAATATGGATGCAGAGAGAGCAGCAGACACATTTATATAAAAGGGACAATGGATGCTCTTGGGTTGAACCGTGAGAGTACATGTGCTCCATGTGTGTATTAGAAGTGCTGATTCGCTGACGGCTATAAAAGACGATCCTTTAGGGGAAACAGAAGACGTAGTTTGGAGCTTTGAATAAATCATGCGCTGCCACTGTGAGGTTAGCGCTAATTTTCTCTTTAGGAGAAGGGTGTCGAAACACGTCCTGAGGACTGTTAGTATTATGCCATGTTAACATCTCTGTGGCATCAGGAGCTAACGCCAAAGTGTTGGAATTCAATTAGACACTGGGTGCAATGCTAAGCAGGTTGCATAGGGCGGTCACCACAGGGAGGAGAAGATAGGAGATGATGGTGACGCCGAGGGAGAAGAAGAGTGTGTGTGTTTTTGTGTGAACGTGTAAAGAGAAAGAGACTGTAGGCTGAAGAGGAAGGCCCTGGGCTGCTGTGATTCAGGTGAATACAAAATACCACACTAACCTCCGGCTCATCACCAGTTCCTCTCTCAGTCACAACCTGAGGACAACAGAAGCTCGGAGGCTCCCACGCAAACTCCACACACACATGCGCACGCATTCCCACTCTATGGTAAGAGCTTTGCAGCTAATTATCTTTGAATAAAACAACACTTTTTGGATCTAACAAGCTGAAAGAACTGAGAGAAAAAAAATGGCGTTAGCATCATTTCCAAAAAGAGAAGGGTTGGTGTTTAAAGGTTTAGCTCCGGGGTGACACGTTCTGCTCAAGTATCATCAGTTCTGAATAGAAAAATTTACACATTTTTAAAAACAATCCAACTCTAAGCGCGACTGTTTAACTTGTGGATCTTCACAAGTGGGGAGATGGACTCTTTTCCCCTCCCTTTTTCTGGATTTCAGAACACAGTTCTGCTTGCTTCTTCTCTTTTCCAGATGAGCTCGTATAATGAGCATACGTGTTCATATCCTCCTTGTCATCTGGGTTTTACGAATAGAGGGATGACGTCTATGTCACTACCAAAACCATGCCGGTGTAATGAGTCGCCCAATGCGAGGCAGTAGTGGTTATATATAACCCAGGTGGTAAGGAGAAGTGAAGTATGTCACTCGGTGGAAGGAGTAAATCCTGCCCGCTGCACAATACAAAAGGATTCAGCAGTGTTACATAAATGACAGTTCAGAGCTGGAGGTTTGTGTGGGCAACACCTTGATATGTGTTGTTTTCCACCTAAAATCAGCTGGTTTGAATGAAATTTCTCTTCAGAAATCGGCAAGACGTTTATTCCAACACCACTCTGACTTTAACAGAAATGTGTTTACTGTGTGTGTAATTAATTTAAAATTTCCTAAGAAGGTTGAAATTTTACAATGATCTCTGGCTACTATACAGTACGTGGATGAAATGATTTACATCCACTGCAAAGTAGGTGGAAGTGAGAGAGTTACATACTTGGTATTGGCATGAAGTTCATGCCAGTCCTGTGCTTTTGGTAAACTGAACTGCTCTTTGTCTGGGACGGAATGATGATAAACCATATAACTTACATGCATTTTAATAACATGTATTATGTTATTAAATAACATATTAAATAACATAATTTAATTATCATCATCATGATTAAGATGATGACCATCTTAATCATCATCTTAGATGATTAAGATGATTAAGAATGTGCAAACCTCTCCTTATACAGCCATCCAGAGGCACCTTTAGAATATTTTGTAAGTTGCAGCCAAATGTTGAGGCCACTAATACTATTGGAGTTGCACAAAAGTCATAATAAAAGTATGGCTAATTCACTGTAAGTGATATTGATGCATTGTAAAAAGTGGACAAAACAACTAGTGACAAAGAATGACTTCCTCTAATTGTTCTACTTTACCTCTAGTCAGTGATTGCATGGTTTAAAATTGGACACAGCTGATTGTTCCAAAAGGAAAATTATTTCAAACATACATTAAAACTGTTTTTGGAAATGATGAAACAGGCTAACATGAAACTTCTGGACAGGCCCTGAACTAAAGGCTTTGCTGAAAAGCCAAATCAGTGGTAGGAATCTGATCAATTTAAATGAACACCTTCCTTTCTGATGAAAAACAGGGTCAAATATTCAATCAGTATTATGCAAGGACTTTGAAAAAAGGCTACACAAATGTGCGGATGCTCTGGAATGGGCTCTCTCATACTTAACTGATTACTAGATGTTTATATGGATAATTTATTTGAGGTTCTATGTGTAATTTTAAATTTACATTTTTATCAAATGTTAGTTCCCCCACAAATAACAGTCCAAAAGCCCAAAAATGAATACAACACTCTTTCTGAAGATGAAGGACTGTATCTACAATGTAGGTAATAACATGTAAAAATATATTCTATTTCCTTTTACTTGATGCACACTATGACATGGGAACGTGTCCTTCCTCTGGTGCTACACAAACCTGACCTGCCTGCTGTCAGCCACAGAGGCACCTCCACCCCCGACACCCCCGTCCCTCCTCACCCAAGTGGTCGACTCACCCTGTCACAGTGAGGAGGCGGTGAGTTGCGTGAGGAGAGATGACGGTGGGTAAAAGAAAAGAAAAAAGGGTAGAGGGTGGTACCGAAGGAGAGGAGGAGACCTGCTTGGGCGTGGGCTCTGGCGCTTCCTTCTAATGTGCCCTCTCCACTCCCCTCCCTGTGACCTCAGTGTTCCTGACAGCAAGAAAGTGCTGAAGCATGCAGGTGTCCTAATGCTGCAGGCACACACAAGCGAACGCAAGACCGTGCTGCACACACACCAACACACACGCACATAGATGCAGGAATCCTGCATTACTTCCCTGTTTTCTGCCTGATTTTCAATTCTTTTAGCACCTGCCTACATGCTGTCAGTGCTTCCAATGCTTTCAACTGTTCATCTGTATAACAAAAAGGGACTTTTGATGAAGTGTGTTTAAAAAAACGAATATGCATGTGCTTTGCAAGCAGAACTCATGAGGAAAGCAGAGTATGCTGGCGGCTGCACAGTAAAATTAGCTGATGCTGATGCGGTAGTTTTCCACTGTCCAGCCTTTTAAATGCATGAGCTAAAACCTGAGGTGTCCAGAGAGTGTCCTGTCCTGTGTCTGTGTGTGTGTGTGTGTGTGTTGGAGAGGGGGTTGGCATTAAAGAGTTGTATTACAGTGGTGATGAGTCGCCTGACTGCAAGTCTGATACCTCAGCATCACCCAGCATTGACCAGGCCTTTAAATAAAGCCTTCGATCCTCCAGCAGCAGAGAAGGTCACCGCTTGCCTCTGGTTACCCTGCCTGTCTGTCTGCATCCACGGCCAGGAGCCCTCCTGCCATTCATCCCTCACCCCCTTCATTCTGACGTGGGATTCCAGGTGCCTTTCCGTTTCTCTCAATCCCTCAGCTCCTTAACTTTGCTCCGACTTCCATCCAGCTTTGCTCCCTTTCTCTGCTGCTCTTTGCCGCCTGGCCTCTTCCGTCTACTTCAGTTTTTCTACTGGAAATGTCAGACGGCAAAAAAAAAAAAAAAAAAAGTAGTCCTTGCTTTCCCTTTCTCACTCCATCAGTCCCACCATCCATCCATCTCTTTGTCAGCTCCAGATAAAAATAATGTCCAGGGCTTTTTGTTCTTTTTCTCCTTCGCACTGAGAGCAGAGAGGAAGAAGGAAGTCATGGGAGGTCAAAGGAGAGGGGAAAGGTTTTGGTCTCATCCCATGAGTGCTGTGCATGTCAGCCTCTGTCATTCAGGGAACACTGTTAGAGCCCGAAACATTGCACATAGGAAAAGTTTAAATGAAAGGGAATTTGGATGTCAAACTAGTAAATGAATAAATTAATTAAAACTAAAAATAATGATAATACTGCAGCTGGGGTTTAGATCCAAACTTAGTATAAACAGCAGAAATAAAATAAATTGTGTTATGCACCCAAACCGGGTTTGTCAGTGTTTGTTTTATGTAGACCAAGCATTTTCTTGAAAATGTTTCTTTTTAATTTTTTCCCTTTTAATGTACCACATAGGGAAGAATACTTTCTACAAAAGACACGCTTTTTGTAAAATGCAAAAAAAGGGATGTGTTACCGCAGTCTCCAGGCTGGTGGGGCCAAGAAAGCACAGCTCTCTATCACAGATGGAGGAATTTTCTCGACGTCCTAAAAAAAGAACGAAATAAGAATTAGTTTAAGGAGGGAAGGACACATTAGTGAAATTCAGCTTTCAGTGTCGGATTTAACATTAATGTGGGGAAGTTTAATTTCAAAAATGCAGAAAGTTTAGTGTCATAGCAATGAGATATTAAAGAATCCAAAAAAACATTTCTTTTCAAATTAACTTAAGCTGATGATACAAAGAGGTATAAAGTTCCACACAGCTGCAAGGTAAAAACTTCCTAAGGATATTTCATAAGTACATTTCAAAAGGACATTTCAAACAGTTTCTAAATCTATGCATATATTTCCGTTCAGTGCAGTGCAGTGTTTAGCATTGTTGCATTGCAAGATGCATCAGTCTTGGCCTGACCTCCTTTCTACAGGGAGTTTACATGTTCTCCCTGTGTTCTTCCAAATGCCCCTAAGTGCGTGCGTGCGTGCGTGCGTGCGTGCGTGCGTGCGTGCGTGTGTGTGTGTGCGTGCATGGTGACCTGTTCTGTGATGGACCAACAGACTGCCCCTGCCTACAGATCTCGGTCTATATACAACAGCTGGATGTACATGTAAAACAAGATTATCTTAAAATTCAAAACTTCATATCAAACTAGATGTTGCAACATTTGAAAGAATTGAACCCATACGAGCAACAGTCACAGTTTTAATGCATTATTTACAAATAATCTATTTATGACATAGTAGTATATTTGCTAATAATTTTGTTTTTTAAATTTGCTGCATGAGGCTTCTCTATTGTCGATAGAGAAAGTCCATAAATCTCATAATATTTTTTTTTTCTTGGTCTGTGAATTGAAGCAATTAAGTGCTGAAGACTATTAACTCCCCTCTATCCATCTTTAAACAACAATGAAAACCATTTATTTCTCTGTAATCCGATTCATACAGCCGTCAGATGGACTCTGGAGCTGCAGAGGAGTTCCCAGTCTCTGATCTGCAGTACAGGGAAGGGCTATCAGCTAGAAACTCACCAAATCCTCCACCTGACTGACTCCCATAACACTAACTTTATTTTGTTAAAAGTTTGTAAAGTAAACCCAGATAATTTAACCTATTAACAAATAAAGTGGCCTGAGAACTGCAAGTCTACATATGGGTGCCTTTATATAAGCGAGTGCACACATTTCCACTTTGTGTGCCCACTTTTCCTAACCCAAACAGCCACACGCTCACATAGCAGAGGCCCACGTGCAGATGGCTTGGACATGGCAGCCTTGTTTGGGGTCAAGGCCTTTCCCAGGTACAAATGAAAGGGAGAGGCGAGACTCTGGAAGTGGCTGAACAACGCGGTGGGTCACCTTGCCTGAGAAAGAGATCAA
Source organism: Alfaro cultratus (assembly GCA_903066825.1). Classification (NCBI taxonomy): domain Eukaryota; kingdom Metazoa; phylum Chordata; class Actinopteri; order Cyprinodontiformes; family Poeciliidae; genus Alfaro; species Alfaro cultratus. The sequence goes on along the minus strand of CAEFZX010013477.1, from coordinate 152,562 downwards.
TGTCTGTTTGACTGGCCAAGGGAGAGGCTGCCTGCAGAGGAAGGGTAAATCACCCCTCGCTTCATTGAGATGCAGGTAAAATACACAAGGGTCGGGCTTGGCTCCAGCTCCACCCTGCATGACATAAACTCGTGCATGCCGACCATGCTTTCTGCATCTCCAGAACTTTCCACAGCCTCTGTGCTCTGAAACTTAAACTACTCTGATTTTATTTACCCAAATCATCACTCTTGCTCTCCAGCTGCGCATTCCAATCACAGTTTTCTGCACACATAAATGCAAATCTGGCTGCAAAGAACTACAAATCCAGACCCAGACAATTAAATTTCCTTCACAATGCTTTCTGCTCGCAAGGAAAACAAATATCACACAAGCATCTACAGGCAAGAAAAAAGCCATGTTCACAGCTGTAGCATTCTTTGCACATGCACAGTTACGATAGGATGGGGAAGAGGTAAATTATTGGGGTTTCAAATAAATGACATAATTCAGGACACAACGAGAGGGCGAGGGGAGGGAGCAGCTCTGCCTCTGACAGAGCTGGATGATAGACGGAGCACAGAGGAACATGAATGCAGCTGATTTAAATCACTTTAAATGTAAATGTTTATCGCATGGAGTGATGCAGATGCAGATTGAGTGGAAAAGATTGAAAACGCTTCCTCTTTTGAATGCGAATTTGTTTTTAACCCTTTGGGTTTGGTGGTTATTGTCAGGGGGTGGGGGGTTGGAATCAGGGAACAGAAATTCAATAAATATCGCTTTGTGACTCCTACTGCTGCAAAGTGTATTTTCACGTTGACGTGAAATCTTTTTACATTTAAAGTCAGGAACCCGGAGTTAAATCTGTGGTGAATCTTTTGCCATTAGAAGCATTTTTATTTTTTTTTTCAGGTTCAATCTTTTTGATTCTGAAAAGGAAAAATGAACAGGTACCTGCTTTTGAGTTTAGATGAACATTGTTCAAAGATGGTAGGATAAAGCTCGAAAATTCCTCGGCGTCATGATAAACTGACCCGTTCATTCAGATTTAATACGCTTAAGCTAAAGCACATGGACACCCCTCCACCACAAGGTCACACATAAGACCTTGCTCGCTGGCTACTGAAGCCCCGCACGCAAACACTCAACAGACGATCACATCCTTTGTCCTACTAATTCTGAGACATTAAAGCAAAGCACATGATGATGATTCAAATGTCAATACTGATAAATTTCAAAGTGATTTCCCATAGTTGACCTGAAAGAGAAGAGACCAATATTGTGACAGCAGACAACTACATTATCTTTAATAACCTAATCATTGGACAGACTGAAAATGATCACAGCGCAGAAGTCAATATACCAAGTCTGAGAATAGAATTACAGTTCATAATGATGGGATTAATAATGCACCATGTCTGTGTTCTGCATGTGCATGCTTTTCCGTGAACTAGAAGGCGGCGAAAGGAGGATGCGGCAGAGGAAGCTCTGAAATGTTTGCTTCCTGTGCCTCCTGCCCTCTTTCAGCTACAGGAAGCGAAATCAGTGCTACTAAGCTCTCCTGGCCCTTGATGTGACTAGAGGTCAAAGTGAGCAACAATAAAAAAAAAAACAAAAAAAAAGACATCCTACAGAATTTCCACAGCAGCTTGCAATAATCAGCAAATCTTCACCTATGCAAACCACTGTACAGCAGATCTCCTGTTGTCCACATGAGAAGCTCAAACTAGACATTCGTGAATAACTGGACTGATCCTGTCGCCATCTCAGAAGGAAAGGTGACATGAAAGACTCGCAGTATCTCCATGCTGTTCCAGGGGTTATAACACAAATGTAATTAAATAGTTCACTATATTGACCTAATCAGATAGGGGGGCCATAAATTAGTGGACACGCTCACTAAAAGGCCCTCTCCTCTCAGCTAGTGTGCATCTCTGATCGTTTATCATTCGAAAGGAAGCAGGATGGCAGCCAGCATTTCTGTTGTCTCTCACTCCCTTTTTTAAATCACAGACAAATATTCCTGCAGTTAGGAGAGGATTCTTCATCAGTTTGGGTTTTCATGGGAAGCAGTGATGCAGAGGTGAAGCACACAGGGCATGGTCAGGATGGCCTGCAGGTTTAGTTGTCCTGAGATTTCCATGCAAATCAGCCAGAAATCTGTCCTAATATTTGTGTGATTTTTTTTTTTTTAAATAATTGAGGTAATCGGTTCTGCAGGGAGAGATCAGGCAGTTCCTCTCCTCTACACAGACATACTGTACACACGCTTATTGAAACAGAATGGGTTGCTTTTGCACAGCACCACTGTCAGAGCCCGTTCAGCCCTGATCTCAACACTGCTGCTCTTTAAGATGGAACAGAACTGAAACCCTCTGCATGAAGCGGAATTCAGAAACCTGTCCGCTGCTGAAAATCCTAATCTCTGCGACCGCCACCAGTTTTTTAAAATTTTATTCAGCGTTTCTACTGGCCAAAATGGCAGAAAAAAAAAAAAAAAAAAAAAAAGTTTTGGGAAGACAAGTTAATATAGTGGTTACTACATTGTACTAGTTACATTGGTGTGCCGGAAATATTAAGTATTGCGCATAACTTTGTCAAAAAGACTTGGCGTAGTTTTAATTTGCAACGTCTCGGATTAACTTTTTTTTTAATGTAAAAAATAAACTAAAAAATTATATTCGGTTTTGCAAAGAAAACAAAAACAAAAACAAAAAAAGAACGTTTTCTTTCATCTGCACAAAAAGCTTTATCTTCACTAACAGCTTCGCGTGTTGTCAGTCTGGAAAGAAGGTCTCCATAAAAACTGTGTTCAACTAGTGGAGCAGGAAAAAGTACAAGTTTACTCTAAAATCAATCATTAACGTTGCCTTCATCTGAAACCCTGGAGCAAAGACATTCATTCATGGGACAAAATGATTTATTTTATATATATATTTTATGTTTGCGGCTTATTTTTTTATTTGAGATTTTTTCTTTTATGGTTTTGAGCAACAGGTTTAGGCCGTCAATTTTATTTTTCTTTTGATTTATTGTGAAAGGAAAATAAAAATATCAATTTCTCCTTTGGAAAAAAGCCTTTTAGTAACAATTTGTTTGGATTACAAAATGCATATAAATTAAAATAAATGACCTCATCATCTGCAGCTTGATGCTTAAGCAGGAGTTCATCGTTTTACGCACCATGCGTTCAACATTTGCGTTGGTTCTTCATCATAATTTACATGCGTATAAACAAAAGATTTAACCATTTAGTGGCATCTGAACTTTCTTTCTTTTTTCTTTTTTTATCTCTAGTTACGTTTCACTTTCAGTCAGAAACTGAAACAAAAATGCGGTGTGTGTGTGTGTGTGTCTGTGTGTGTGTGTGTGTGTGTGTGTGTGTGTGTGTGTGTGTGTGATGCGCCTTTGCGAACACTGAGACAGGTAACATGAAAACTGAACAGAACAAATACAAACATGATCAGGAGAATTAATTAGTTTTCCATTCATGAAGGTTTATTGATGAATGATAAATGAGTGGATTCTGAACGTTGACTTTAAAACATTTTGGTTTGCTTAATTAAAAACACCCGCAGTGTTCTGAATGTTATTCAATATTTTTGATTAATAAAAGGCAAACACAATTATTTTTGTTGCAACAAATTAACTGTTCTTTTTGTCCAATTAAAGCGGCTTTTCTATTTCTCATTTTAGTATTTTATCATCAGTCCCACCTGTTGATTAATCCTTTGTACCTGTTTGTTAATCATAGAAGAATATTCTGTGAGATCACCCTGTGTGTTTTCTGTTGGGCCTTTAGTATAAATCAATACTGAGTACAAAGTTGCTTTATAGTCATATTCCCCATGTGGCTCCGACAGAAGCCAAAGTCTTGGCCGCAAACAACTTTCAATATTAAGTAATGGTTCTGAGCAATGCAACAAATACACACAACTTCACAAAAAAAAAAAGTAAAACATAAAAAAAGGAACAATTAAAACAGCATCCGAACATGACCAGCATGCATGGTTTCACTTTCTCACCACAGTCTCCAAACTTCTCATATGACAGACTTTGGATATGTTCCACAATACAATTCAAATGAATGACGTGACAATGAGATCATTTATGTTCAAATACATTCAAAATAAACATAAAATGAAGCTACCGAGCCTGGAAATTTTTTAGTCCCCCCCCCGCCCCCCAATCAACAAATCTGGGTAAAAGAAGAGGCGCAGAAAGAGGCGCTGGGCAGCTGGCTCCTCTGCGCAAAATGTCTGTAAAGAAACATTAAGAAGCGGACTGCAATTCTTGAAAAGGTGTCGAAACTATTTATTTATGATGTCGTTTAAAGATGATTAAATAAAAATCAAATAAAAACCTCGCTTTGATGTGTAAATGAAGTTGAAATGACAGGAACATTTTTTTATTATTAGTATTTGCCTTAAACTAAAGCAGATTTAACAAACATCTTCGATCAAATCCACACTCAACCGTCTTTTACGTTTCGCGCAAACTAAAAGTTTTCTTTGTGTTTCAGTGTGAAGTTCGCGTATTACAAACTTTTTCAGCGCCGACACTCACATGAAAAACTCCGGAGATGAAGGGTTGTTGTCACTGCTGGAGCCTCCGTTTTCTCTGAAGCCGGTGCTGATCAGCTTCTCGTATTTCTCCTTGTAGGCGTCCCTCTCCCTGGCCAGCCGGGAGATCTCCTGCTTGAGGTGGTCCACCTGCTGCATGAGCTGCGTCTTCTCCCCCTCCAGGACGTGCCGCTGCTGGACGCGCTTGTACCGACAGGACTGCGCATAGCCTCTGTTCTTTAGTGTCCTCCTCTTCTGTTTCAGACGGATCACCTCTTCCTTGCTGACCCCCCGGAGCTGCCGGTTCAGTTCCCGCACTGACATGGTGACCAGCTGCTCGTCCGAGAAGCGCTCATCCAGGCGCAGGTGCTGGTGGTTGCCCCCCGCGCCGCCGCCGGTCTGGGACCCGGAGGAGGGATGGTGTGCCCCTGTGTGGTGGTGGTGGTGGTGATGGTGGTGGTGGTGGGGAGCCCCGTTCTGGGCCGCGGCAGCGGCGATGACCGCGGACACCACGGCGGCCGCTGATCCCATCTCCTCCCCGGCCATGGCGCCTCCTGCCCCGGCTGCTCCGCCGAACTGCTGCCCTCTGGCATAGCCGTCGAAGGTTTGGAGCTGGTGACTGCTGCTGATCAGCGCCTCTACGGCGTCCTCTGGGCTAAAGCCCAGAGCCTCGGGGTTCAGCTGCTGCTGGTACCCGGTCATCCAGTAGAAATCCTCCAAGTGCGTCTTCTGTTCGCTCCCTGATCCCGGACTGGGCGCCGAGAAGCTTGGAGAGGGGGGGACCGAGCTGCAAGGCGTGCTCATCGGGGTGGAAGATAGGGATCCCCCGGCGACCAGGCGGCTGCACTGGTTGATGCTGCGATCGGGCTCCACCGGCTCCTTTTTCACTTCAAACTTCATCAGATCGAAGTCATTAACATATTCCATGGCCAGGGGACTGGTGGGCAGGTCGGAGTTGCTCATTGCCAGCTCTGATGCCATCCTCTTGCTGTTGACAGTCCTCCAAAGGGGGTGAGGAGCACCTGTCAAAGTAGGCTGCTGAGACACGCACTGAGCCAGCTTGATTTCTTTATTTATTTTCTTCAAAACAGAAGGAAAAGTGAGTTCTCTCGCACTAATTGCGCAGCGCAGGTTCTGGTTTTGTGAGTCGATAAGTTTTTTTTCTCTCTCTCTTCAGTCTGTGTTGCACAGACGCATTGGAGCAGCGCTGTTTCCTCCCTCTCTCCCAGCGTGCGGGTGTCTGAGCGCCGCTCTCTCTGTTTCTACCGTTTAACACTTCATGGCTCCTTTTAGGATTAGTGCGCCAATTTGAGGAGGTTCACGTATGTGTCCCGGCCAAATAGTTGCCTAGTAGAGAATGGGAGGAATTAAAAAAAAAAACTCCACCCTAGGATTGATAGATTTTTTTTTTCTTTCAAAGAGATCACTCAGCCGACGTGTTAAAAACCATTGCTTAGTTTTATAGGCGTCCTGACGTCAGGACTGAAATATGAAATTGACTGAGACCCAGCCAATGAGCACGCCAGTCCAGGAACATAATTAGCATAATAGAAGAAAAAGTAAAGTTTTTTTTTTTCCTTTTCCTTTTTTACTGTCCGAGTCTATGAATGGGATGATTTAAAAAAAGTAACAGTCATCTCTTTTATTGTCATTTTGAATTGAAAATGAAATAAAACTATAACAATTATTAATATCATTATGCAAGTTTTAAAAATTGGGATACATTCATCTTAGCTCCTCAAAGTACTTTACATTGCAACAAATGATATTGAACATAACAGAATTAAAATGCATCAGAAATAAAAGTTATTTTTACTAAAGCATTCTGAGAAGCCAGACTGTATTAACTCGTTTGTTTTACATCGTTTGGATGTTGCAGTTTTACATGTATTTCATTCATTTTATGGCCAACTTGTTAATTAGTGAGTCAATCACAAACCATCTCTAAAACTGAACTTTCGTGTAATTCAAAATATCAACATAAGTTTTAATAGGTTTTTCTCTCATCTGTCTCTTCAAACGGCGGATACATTGTTTATTTAACAAAAAACAAAAAAAGATAAACGGCAACAGATAGTGTAATAATGTGAAGTGAGTGGAAACAGCATGGCAAGGGTTTGCTCGGATTCAATTGCGCGATTTGAAAACCCAATGTCGCCACCTTTCGGTAGAAATTATAATTTACCTTGCGAGGTACTGCAAGCCCACTTCCACACTCCATGTCTCCCGCGTCAATATAAAAACCCATCTCTCTTACAGAACAGTCTGTTCTGACAACATCGTCACGTCTGTCCTTCTGGACTCCATCGTCCCAATCCCACATTATGATCACAGACTTAGCGTGTCTCTTTTCTGTCTCTGTCTCTACTGGAGCATACTCCTTAGGAGTAGTGGCACATAGGAACAAACAATAAGCAGGGCTACACACACAGGGCCTGAGAGTAAATAAGAGTGCTCTCTCTGGATCATGTCACACAGGGGGAAGCTTCAGAAAACTACAAAGCCGCCAGCAGATAATCCAACTCCCTGGTGTCCTAAACACAAGTAAATATTCTCCTGGTCCCTGTGACTGTTCATGGGGACTTAATGTTAAACAGGAAGGATAAACATCGTGTTTTATTCATTAGAAACACACAAACAGAAGAAGCCCCTCAGATGCCTTTGAATAAATATTAGCCAGACATAATGTCTCATCTGATGCTGCTGCACATTGTTGCTGACTGGCAGTAACTTTAAGGAATTGAATGTGAATCTAAGACTAACAGAGCAATCTATTTCCATGATCTTCATGCTTTTCGCATGGTTTGAATAATGGAGCCTTTGAATGCCATAGCTTCAGTGTTTTCTGATTATGAAATTATGACAGTTTTGACATTTTATTCTGCAAATACTCTTACAGGAAGCAAATAAAAAGAGAAGAAGAAAAGGTGTATTTCCACTCCAGGAAACTTTCAAGGTAGCTATTTATGTATACTTTTACCTCTGCTATTTAAAGTGCAGGCACCAGGGCCAAACCAGATCACTATACTAAAACTCTATTGCAGAAAATTGCAGGTATAGGATAGAGATTTGTAGATGGAGAGTGCTGAACATTCTTTACCAGAATATTCTGAGTGTTTCCTGTTTGTATCTTTGTTCCTCCTTGATTACCTGTCCAGGCTGTGCTCTGCCTCATGTAAATTGACAACTTGAGTCTGACAAATACTGCTGCCACTAGTCTGGTGGAGTTTAGTGGAGAAAGTGTTTGAGGGAGGCATGCTCTGAAAGGTAGATGCTCGAATGGACCCTGCAGCTCCAAGGAGGAGCTTTATAGGAATAGTTTTGTGCGCGGAAGCGCTTAGGCACCCCAAACTAGCTGTCAATAATTTATCAAACATTTATGAAAGAATCAAGGCAACACTCCAGTTGTGTTTATGATGAGGGGATAACGCCATAACATAACATAACATAACATAACATAACATAACATAACATAACATAACATAACATAACATAACATAACATAACATATAAAGCTCAAAAAAGTTGATTTTACATAACACTTCCCTTTTAAATGTGAATGAAATGATTTGTTCACATTTAAATTCTGCTTCTGCATAGTTTATTTACTCTTTCAGAAATGCTGTGCATGTTTAATTATTCAAAATCTGTGAGTGATACAAACGTCTTATGATTCTGAAGTTACTTTATTTCTGCTGTCTTGGCAGACGTTTGTGAGACACTGGGTTGTAATACTGACTGGATCTTTAGTCTCTTCTGCCCCAAACACAAGTAAAAAGACAGAACTCTGCTGTAACGATGTTTATGTAAACCTCGGTCTTATAACATATTTCTATAAAGTTTGGTATTACTTTAGATAAGATGAAAGTGTAATTACTCTGATATTGTTTTTGGTTATAGTTTTATTGTTGAAAGCCATTGCTTTTCATTTTTACAGTTCAAGCCTTTGAGCCTGAAGAAGATGTCCGTTAGTTTTACTTAATACAAGTAACGGCTTGGTGAAAATAAGGTTATGGGAGATCAAATTCCTGAGGACATTTTATTGAGCCTCATCATTGTAAAACTCTCCCTAAAGATATATTGGGCCCTAAAAATTGTTTTATTTAGGGACCTTCTAGCTACCATTAGGCATGGCAGTTCATGTAATATAATTTTTATATCATCCATGTTCAAATCCTATGTAATATGTATCTAACATAAACATTACCAACATTTACAGCAAGAAAGTAATATCAGCCACACACACAAAAAGGGGTTATCCACATTTACATGATGTTCATTGTTTAGACTTAATATACCAATGCTACAACTTTATTTTCAGGAAATTGTATTGTACTGTGTCTTCTGAAACCTTTCTGTCAGTAGCAAGATGAACTTCTTTAGGAATTTTAGCTGCAGTGACAATGTTAGACTGGATCATGTGTGCCAGCTTTTGCTCTCCATGTTCATCAATACGTTTTGGAGGCCTGCCATGATGCTCGTCGATGGTTAACCACTGCTACTTTCTGGGGCCACATCTGATAGTTACAGACCACTGCAGACCAGGAAACCTCACCAGATATGTAGTTTTTGAGATGCTCTTGTCTTGCAATCACAGTTTGGCTCTTGTCAAACTAGCCTAAATCTTTACATCTGCCCATTCTGCCTGCTTCAGATCAACTTAGTGTATAAAAACTTTGCTGCCTAATATATCCCACCCAACAATAGGTGCTATGTTCTGACTTCTGCCTCTGTTGAATGTAGAATGAGGAATGGTGGAGCTTAAAAATAGCAACCCTGTCAAACAAGCAAATAAAAATTACACAGATTTATTTATTTTTTTTACAACCAGGCAACATTAATTTAAACAAAAAACTTCAAAAATCAAGAATCACAAGCTTTATATTCCCTGAAAACAACTAAAGTCTCTCTCATGCAAATACAAAACAAAACAAAGGTAAAACAAAAAAGACATCATGTGTGAATCAGACCTGTGAGAGAATTCTTACTTTTGTTGGTTCAGTGCCACAGCAGCTGCTTTGCCCACTTATGAGTTGGGCTGGCCCTGATTAGGATGTTTATATATACAGTATTAGGTCATACAACAGTGGATGCTACCTGCTGCGTGAGCTCTGAGGTTGCCAGAACTCCTAAACCGGGATTTATCTGCTTGGAGTCTCCTGGGTTAACAAGCAGAGTATAGAGCCAATGCATCAACTCCGTTACTGTGGTCTAATAGTCCTGTATACAGCTCATTCTGTCTCCCATTGGAGTTTCATGCAGGCAGGCTGCCTTTAAGTTTACTGTTGTCTTTATTGTATTGAGCATATATTGTATATTTGTGTGTATCCGGGTGCACTTAGCATGATCTTGCTGCAGAAGGAGGTCCACTTAAACAATGTTTGCACAGATGAGAACTAAGAGTATTTGGAGTTATTATGGAGGCATAGTTAAGTACCTTAAGTTACATAAATGCATAGAGAGCTGCACAAGCGCAGGCTGTTTCTCCAAGAAATTAATACAGATAAAAGCCAATTCAAAAGCTTTCTTTAAATCAGAATTCTTCCCACTGGGAGATTACACTGCTTTAAATGGATCCTCTTATCTTTTGTGTTACAAATACCAGGGTTGCTGCATTAAATGCAGTTAGGAGTATATTTAAAGCCCAGCAACAGCGTGTTTGAAATGAGCTGGTTTGTGACCTTTTGCAGTTTAACCCCAGGAGGACACTGGAAACAAATCACCCGTGCTTTACAACATCCTTTTGATTTACTGGTGCAGTGACTTTACTAATTGTTGCATCTATTAAAAGAATATCATTATTATGAGCATCTTGCAAGATGCAATACATTTATTTTCAGCTTGTTAACCTTTTGTTTGCACCTGAGGTTCCAATGAATTTGCATTCACTTAGACCTGTTGTTTATTCCACCGGAAGGTTGCTCATCTCTGTCCGTTTGTTGGAGGGAATTGTTGTGTTTTGAACCAAAATCCCATTTTGTATAAGTGAAAACTTGTATAAACACTGTGTGTCATATGGAATATATATTTAATGTCAAAGAAAGCATAATTATTTTACACATTTTCAAGATTTCCATTTTAAATCTAGACTCAGAGTACTAAAAATCTGAAGAGTGCCAAAAATAGCTAAAAGTATGACAGTGTTTAACAGGGAGCAACTTAAATAAAATGACAGGAACTAAAGGACTTCTGTATTACTAAGATTATGCCTCTTAATCATCCATTACATTCCCAATGGGAGGTGGACTTCATTTTCATTCTCAATCCCAGTTTAATGCCATATATTAAACTCTGGTGGCACTCCAAATGGAGAACAACCTGATGAGTGGGCTCAGTGGGCTCATCTGAGACATTTAATTAGAAAGAGAGAAAATGAAATGTTTCGTGGGGTCTTAACTAACTGTTGTATCTTTGGTAATGGAATGAGGAACCGTGAGAAGCTATTATGGAGAAAGAAGCACAGAGAACAGCACTGTACCTTTATTTGTCAGAGTTTTATTGCAGGAAGTAAAATGGATGTAGAATCACATAACGTTACAAAACGACTTCAACATCTTTTGAAAGTGCTGTTTTTGGCTAAACAGGCCTATTTCTGCTATATTATGTGCCAGAGTTTTTTTAGTTTCTCATTTCTTCCACCTACTCAGAGAAAAAGTAGCAGATCAGAACTGGGTTTTGTTTTGGTGGTTTAAAGAATATTTGTAGAAATGTGGTTGAAAGCGTGGAAGATGGTTCTTAAAAAGAGTGATCACACAGAAACACACACTCATCAGGTAAACTCAGAAACATCTTGAATGAACAGCAGCTCCATCTACACACAACATAGTTCAGTCTTCTCTAACTTTGTTCTGTTTGAGAATAATGCAATTTCAAGTTACCACACTTAAAAACAAACCCAAAGTTAACATTATTTAAAAGAAAATATTAAAAACACAAGATTCTGAACTGAATTACAATCTTCATTCAGATTGTCAATCTGCGTCTTTCGTAGCAGATGGACATTGCAACCATTGCCTATGAATGCTCTTCTATTCTGCAATGAACACGGGGAACATAAACGCGTGAAAAGTGGTTGTAGAAATCTTTCTGTGATCTCAGTGGATGTGACACTTCTTAATTGTCTATTTAATCATGTTAACACACAGACACAGTAAAATTAGGTGTGAATGTTCAATACCTGAACCCATTTTCTTTCATTAAACACACACTGCTACGTTATTGGTTTCATTAACTATCCCAACGTGCATCACCCAGCATGTAGAGGAGTCTGTGGAAGAATTCAACACTGTCAATGCAATAAAAAGAAGATATTTGATTCTCCCCAGAGCTAAAGCTTTATGATAGTCTAGCATATACAGACAGACGCATATGAGCAATTCTTACACTTCTTGGCTAATGACTGTCATTTCCTATTTTTAGGTGTATGCACTGTGTTTGTGTCCATGTGGCATAATGATTCATGCTGGAGTTGGAAGTTATGAGTTGTTATTGATGTAGTCGATGTATGTAGTGTGCTATGTGCTCTCTGCAACTGAACACTGTTATTAATGTCCATGGTGTCCACTCTGTGCTGTTATTAATGTGACTCATATACATAAAGGGTTTCCCCATTAGTCAGAGTCCAACTGCACCATCTTGCAGCAAGGAGGTTCTCGGGATCTTTCCCCTCTTTATCCTCCCATGCCGCCTCCTCCTCCTCCTCCTCCTCCTCCTCCTCCTCCTCCTCACCATGACACACATGCATCCACTCATCTTAAGTTTGAGGGAATGTGCCAAAGTGACCCTCTGAATGGTGAATATTGTTATAATTGATATAAAAAACTATTTGAAATATTGTTGTTTTAATAAACACAAATTAGGCGTTATTATTTAGAGGTACAAATAGATGTACTTAACGCAGTTAGTGATAGCAGAAAGGTCAGAGCACAGATTTATGACCTAGATAGTAGAAAACGGAAGAAAGGTAAATATTTGATAAGAATTTTTGATGTAAAAAAACATCCTTAATTGATATTTATTTATTTATTTATTTATTTTAACCTGTTTATATAACGCAGGTTTTAAAATATATATTTTTACATTTTTATTATTTACATTTTACATGATTAGCCTGGATAGTTAAGACAAGTAATACAGAACATGCACCGATAAATAAAAATTTCTTTCATTAAGCCTAAAAATAGACAATTAAGAGGCAAAACTGCCTTATTTTCAGACATTAAATAATACGCTGTTTTCCTTTTTTCTTTACTCTATACACAAGTTATAAACCTTTTTCAATTTATTAGAATGAATAATAATTTTCAGCCTCAAATAAAGTGAGAAATTTTATTTCTCACTTTGTTTTGTCAATATGTAAGTTAAAATATAAATTAATATCAATTATTCTGCATGATAGAGACAATATTTTTTAACAAATAATAAAAGGTTTAACTGTTAAAATGTGTCATCAGCTGGGTGAATAAAAATGACATTTCCTAAAATTATAAGGAAAACTGTTCACAGAAAATATGAAAATTACATATCAAAATCACTGCAGTCCACATGACCAAAGTCTCTCTGAGAAAAGTCAAAGCTTTTATTCCTCCAGAGAAATTGAAAGTTTCAGAGTTAAGAGAAAGAAAAAGAATGAAAGCATAAATGTTTGCACAGTTTAATATAAGATTACTGCAGATTAATGTAAATATTAATTTATCCCTCCCTATTATAATCCCCTCATCTATTCTGCTGAAATTGAAGAATGATTTGTCAGGTAAGCGGAGGCGAACTAAAGTCAGATCTCTCTGCGTTATCTTGTGCTCTATCATAGAGGAAGAACACACCACGGTGTCATACAGCAATATTTTAAAGCACCACTAGATTAATGCCACGAGACAAATTCACTTCCACTGTGGGATGCTGGCGTTTCAAGTGGGGACAGCAGAGGAGGAGAGCGGAGGGTAAGAAGGCTGATCGTTTCTCGACTTCAGAGGGATGATGAACAATCCTGGTGTAACTGGTCGACTTTTTATTATGGCAACATTGAGTGTGGAAATGAGATGTTTATCAGATGTGGTTTTAAGGGAGAGCTGTGAGGAGCTGAGGAGCAGAAGGCAAGTTGGAAAAAGCTTTAATCTGGCTGCTAAATGGAGGGCTTGACATGTTGTGTCTGTCTGAAGAACCCAGTGGGACTCGCCTGTTCTGCGTCTCCTCACTGGCCAAGCTCACAGGTACAATTAACACTTCACAGTGATGGAAAACATGGGGGGCATTCAGAAAGCAATTTACATACTTCATACTCCAACTGAAATTACATGTCGCTCTTATGAGAAGAGGTTATGACAGCGAGAAGCCGCTGGATGAAAAAGTATCTTTAAGCTTTTCCTAAAAACGCACAAACAGACTTAGGAAGAGTTAGTCATGGTTCTTTGCGCACTCACAGTAGATTTGGACGCTTACACAGGAGCAGAGACACCCTTCCTGTTGCTTATCCGCTTCCTGAGCCTCAATTTGTATTGAAATCCCTCACAGGCAATTATCCATATGCGAATGGTGTACTCTCTCTGAGCTTCTATAACTTTCTTTCTCAGTAAGCCGCACCATTTTCATTTTAAAACTCTGATTACAATTTCAGACTCTATTCCTACTAGAAAATGGCAAGCAACGGGTGCTCAAAGCTAACGCAGAGTATGAAATCCTGCTGGACCTCTCACTCGCTGTATAATTTGAAAAGACTGAATAATCTTTCTCTGGCATTAATTTGAGGATCTCTTTTCAGGGATAGAGATGAGGCCAGTGCTCGGCATCCATGTGGTCAAGAAGACATATTGTTGAGTAAAGTGTTGGCAAGCGGGGAGGCAGGAAGAACTCCTCGCTTCTGCTTACCCTCCCACCTCCTCACCCACCTCTCAGGCTGTCAAGAGTGTCATATATCTGGGGGGATATCTGAGGGCGAGGGGGATCGCAGCCCAATTACGAGCTGATAACTAATCAATAGGTCGCTTATTCCTACAGGAGGAAGTAAAAGAATGGGCCCCTGGGATGCATAGTTCAGATTACTCTCTCCTCAACATGTGGCAGCTGCTATAGTGAGACAGAAAAGAAGTTGAGAGGCAGACAGGATGTAAATGTGGAAAGAATAATTGGGTGGGGCATCATTACAAAATAGCTAAATTCAAAAATAAAGAGGATCTTGTCATATTCAAACAGAAGCTCATGCAATGAATGGCCAAAAACACAAGGATTTATTCATTTATAATTTATCTGGCTGAGTTTAGACTGGATAAAAAGTGGTATTTCAGGCAGCTGTTTGCACATAAAATTGCTGTGGAACTTGAGATTTAAAGCTCTTAACAGGATTTATTATTTTTTTGAAAACCGTTGGGAACTGCTGGGGATTGATGTGGACGTTGTTTGTCAGTGTTGCCCTCGTGACCCCTACCCCCCCAACACGTGAATTACATGTTCTCCACCAATCATGCTGGTCAGAGTTCTTGCTTCTGCTTCCAAACAGGTCTTGATGCTTGAAGAGTCCTCCTTCCATGTAACACAAGAACTATTTGTTCTCATTCCTTTTGACAGGCCATTCGTTTTGTCGCTCTTCTGTCACTGTCATCTTCATGAAGAAATATAGCAGCAGCCTCTGCCCCTGTCCCACACACCCTCTGCCCTTATCTGACAACCTGCCCTGGTCTTTGCTGGTCCCTCTTTCTAAAGGCACTTGTCGAGTTTGATTACAATGACGCCACTCCTTTATTAATACTGTGTGCATGATAAACAGCTCCCAGTCTTCAGATAACTGATTCTTGATTCTGGCAGGACTCTGGTAAATAGGTGGTCTACTGTCACCAGAGAAAAACCTGAATTTACTGTGTCTGGCAAAAAGTATGTCACAACCACAAACATGAATGTGTTTTTTTGGTATTTTATGTGATAGATTAACACAAAGTACAATTCTCAAGGGTAAGGAGAATTATAGATAGTCCAATGTTTTGCAGAACCTTCTCCACTGCAGCTGGAAATGCAAGGAAATCTGAACAGCTGTATTCTTACTTGCACACTTTGCCAACCAAGGGGATTCAAAAGATCATTGGTTGCTCCAGAGTATAGTGGTGTTTTATTTAGCTTAGCTTTACTCACTGTCTGTTTCTCTCTCTTTCTTTGGGGACCATGATTGAAAGCTGAACTTGATTGCATTTTTAATATCTATAATTGAATTGAAATGTAAGTGGTTTGAAACTATCTGTAGAATTAGATTAAATTAACAATAAATTTCGGTGTTCATTTGAAAAGATGACATTTGTTGTGAACTTAGCTGTATAAATGAGCCAAACTTCATAATGAAAGTATTGTTTTCTTTTCACTTCACAATTATACACTGCTTTGAAGTTGGTCTTTCTCATAAAATGTTTAAGTTTGTGATTGTAACTTGGGAAAATATAAATAACTTTTCAAATGGTTTAAAAACTTTTGAAAGCCACTCAAGGAAAGTAAATAATAGATTTTTGGCTTCCTTATTAAAATATCTGGTCTGTTAGTGTTATTGCAAGAAAGAAACACGTCTGAACTGTCACCATTTACTTTGATCAAGCTTCTCCCAATCTGCTTGTTTATCCTCCACTCTTGCCCAGATCAGTACAAAGCTTTTTCAGAGCTCCTTAAATCCAACATGTTTCTCCTAGACAATGCAGCTAGACCACAAAACAGCTTTTTGTGACTCTACTGATTAAACATGAGCAGTAGTCTTGGATAATATAAGGCAGGAAAAAGCTAAACAGACAGTGAGTGAGTGAATGAGTTCCTCCTCCACACAACTTCATCTCTATATCAGCCCCATTTGGCATCGACACGACTCCCAGAACCAAAGTTTTCCACTCAAAAAGAACAAAGCACAGCGCTCTCGAAATCGATTGGTAATACGTCTCATCCCATTGATGCCATCTCTAATCCATTCTGGGCTCCTTAGCAAGATGGAGATGGAGCAGAGCAGGGAACACTACAGCAACGCATGTGGAGAGAGAAAGTGAAAATACTGGCTGATCAGCCATGTATTCTGAGGAATTTGCAACATTTTTTTCCCTCTCCCCCTTCTACTGTGATGGGGCTGTGTTGTTAAGCTTTTTAGTCCGCGTGGCTAATGGAATAGGGTTGGCAGGATTACACAGGGCTAAAGCACTGTGCCTGGTGAGCCTTGGAGAAACAGCAGCAGCTCCGCCAAGTAAAAGGGAGGGAAGGATGGAAAAGGACGAGTGGGTTTATGGAGCAGAAGAAGAAAAAAATGAGGGGGACTCGGTGGGGGCGGGAGACTGTGGGTTAATTGAAGTAAGGAGAACAGCACTATCATCACATCTGTCAGATCTTATTCTGAGAAGGTCTTTAGAGTTTTGCCAGCATGATCAAAGGTTGTTGACCTGTCAGTCTGTCGAAACCTTTGTCACCAAGAGGCTCCTGACTCTTTAAGAGTCGCCATTGCTGGTGAGAGAAGGAAGCAAAGTGAGGTAGTGGATTGCTCACACTTGGCTTGTCACAGTCATGAAACCAGCAGGAGCTTTTGAACCAGTCATAAAATCAGTAGCAGTAACAGGGGAATATTAATTGGATTAGTGCATTCATGGTCCTGTGATCACTTTTCTGCTTCCATGATCATATCTAGGAGATAAAATGGAGCTAACTGAGATACTGACAAAATAGGTCTTAAGCCTTTAATTTAAAATATGTCCTTGCAAATCACTCATACTTCAATAACTTTTCTTCATTTTGTTAAAGTCACATCAGAAACATTAGTGTAATCCATTGAAAGATTAGTGTTGGAGCAACACAAAACAGTTTGCAGCTGCGAAGAAAATGAAAAATGTCACATGATTTTAACACTTATTTACAAATAAAGTTTAAAAACTGTACTGTGACGTTGTACCACCTCTAAGAAGTTTCTTCTATCTTCACACTAGATGCGATGATGGCCCAATTCTGACTTTTTTTGCTCATATGTGTTCAATATCAGATCATTTTCTTTTTATTTCAGTCTCAACAGCACAGTATTTCTAAATGTTCCTAATAGTTCAGATATCTGCTGTCATCAATCCCAAAAAACTTCACAAATATACAAATTTATATCTGATCCTTGACAAAACAATTGACAAAAAAGTGTGAAAGATATTGCAACTTCAGCTATATTTAATGATTACACCCTCCCACTGTTGTTAGATGTTAGAGGTTTTAGCTACAGTTTTTTTATTCATACTTCATGCAAAACAGTACTTAGTAGCTAATCACATCAATGCTACTACATGTAACCACACTAGGAATCCTCAGAATAAAAGTCTTGCCAAAATATGTTTATCTGTGAACGTGGGTCTCTGAACACAATAGACTTTCTACATTGGAGTCTGATAACAGCATAGTAACAATAACATTGTAAGAAAAAAATAAACTATGTGAAAACATTTGGCATTGAGTCAAAGGAAGATTATATTGTAATAGCGCTAATCATAACTTGGTTGTTGTCATGTCAACATTTTCTCCCACCTGCACCCACACTAGAGTTTTATGACCACGGTTCAGGTGAACTCTAAAGTCACTTCTTGCACTGAATTTTATTTAGGCAACGCAGAGTAAAAGGGCTCTCATCTATTATTCTTTAAGGGAATATTTAGGTAATTCTCTAAACAAATTTTGAATTGAATTTTGTTTTTTTCCTAAAAAGCATTTGATTGTAAATCCTACCTGAATATTACCAAAGTAGTTCATTCAATTTTCCGACCATGTCTCTTGTGGTTCCACAAACTTTATGGATGTGCAATATATAGTATTTATTACTGTGATACCTCTTATAGCATCATTCACCATACCCTCTATTTATCTTAGAGATTCATGTGTCCTTCCCTTCTCTCTTCTTCCTTTCCCTACACATCTCTCCTCCTCTTGTCACTCCACAGGAATAAATCTGTTTCCAAACATAATGGAGCTCTCCAGGAAGGAGGGGCTTCAGTTTAGTATACCTGTTTCTGATTGGCTGCTTACCATTGTGTCGTATATGATGATAAATCTGGCCCAGGTGTCACCTCCTCAGCAGCAGGTGAGGATTGATGGGATACAGGAGGACTATCCATCATCCTGGGCAGGTGGCACGCTATCGGAATTTGGGAAATCTGTTCCCAATCAGGGTCCTGCGGTGCTCGGCAGGGTTCGCAGCGCTGTTTGGGAGGCGTTACTGGAAATCAATGGCAAGCACTCAAGGTCAATGTACTGTTAGAAAACTCCTTAAGCTCTGACAGATAGACCCCTCCACTCATTCCCAGCCTCTCTTGCATCCGTACTTCCTCCTCAGGCGAATGTGAGGAGAAGTTGACATGTGCCCTGTTAAAGAAAAAGATGGTTTTCAGGTGGATGTCATAGCAACTGTCTGGGGTAATTTGTGATTTGGTCCTTCCTCTAGGTGGAGCCAGCAAGTGCCAATCTGAGGCCAAGGCTGGGACTTGGGCTGGGAAGTATTGGAGATCTAATAAAAGCACAGGGCGCCTGCCTGGCTCCTTATTCTTATAGATTACCTGTAAGTCACCTTGTCTCTGCTACTGTAAGGGTTGGAAGTTAAGCTGCATAAAGGCAGACACTCACCCTCACCTCCTTGGCTCATTGAAAGTCAACTCAAACAGCAGA
Source organism: Alfaro cultratus (assembly GCA_903066825.1). NCBI lineage: Eukaryota > Metazoa > Chordata > Actinopteri > Cyprinodontiformes > Poeciliidae > Alfaro > Alfaro cultratus. The sequence continues at coordinate 133,384 of CAEFZX010013477.1, read as the reverse complement.
TTAGCTCAGGGGGAGAAGTTTGTCACAGATATAGTACAAGTCAGTGATTCACCATCTGGTCTAATTGTTGTTTTAGTCAAGGAACAAAAAAACTATTGAGACAACTTGAACTGAGTTTAATCCTGTGTTGCCCTGACTAATGCTACACAGAATAGGAATGTGTTGAGTGCTTGAGCTTGTTCTAGAAGTTAAAACAGAAGGAAAGTTTAAGTAAAAGCTTATTCTTAAAGAAATCTCCCAATTTATGATTAAATACTCTCACAATGTAAGTTCACTATTAGACCCAATATTAGAGTTGAAGAAAGAAAAGTCCCCTTCATAAAGTGGGAGACCTAATGTGGTGAAAAAAAGTTATCAAAAATTGACCCCCAGTCACCAGAGGGTAAACCTGAATACTTAAAAATTATTTCAGAGTTGAATGAAGGAATGCAAACGAACATCTTTGTGTTATTTAGACATACATTAACAGGACCGAACAGACCAACAACTCCATGCAGACTTCCAGAAACATGCTGTCATACGGTGCGTGTTTCTGGCACTTTGGAGGTCAGACAGGCTGGCAGTTGGCACAGTACACAGTGATGAGGAGCCAAGTTCGATTCCAGTTCTGACTACTCATGCTTTAAAGTAACCTTACTAACTGAAATACAATCGTTTTGCTATTTGGTAAGGGCTTGTTTAAAAAAAAACACACAACATCAGTTCAGACATATTCCTGAATAAAATCTCCAGAGCAAAGAAAAAGTTGCAAGTAAGCAGGTTGTAGGTAAGGGTAGAAACAGGAGCAAGAGACAAAACAAGTAGATCAGGCATTTTATTGAAAAACTCATTTAAACTTAAACACAATGTTTATCAGTTCATCTAAAGTTTAAAGATATAGCTTTAAAATGTTTAAATCTGCACACAAATTTAGTTTTTATAGAATTTTCTGTCAGATATTTACTCTCATGATCCCATGATGGCAAAACTAAAAGGCTTTCTGTTTGTGAATGTGCGAGGATTGATAGGTTTTTTAAAAAAAACAAAACATCCTGAGGGTTTTTGGACAAGGAGGTCAAGTTGTAAACCCCACAATTTTACCTGTGCATACCTGGAGGATTCCACAAAATGTCAGAAGACAAAAGGAGACCCTTGACCCAAGTTAAAATCCTTACGGATGCTGGCTGCAGCTGAAAAACCACAATAAAGCATCTCCAAGAGAAAGTCTTTGTACAACTGTTAGGATCAGCACTAAATCAGTGACTTGGTGTATTTTCAGTGGTACTTTTTATTGTACTTTAGTACAATGAAAATTGTACTTTAAGTAGATTTTGTCTTGGATACTTTTGACTTTTACTACACTACATTTTACAGTAAGTATCTGTACTTTGTACTTCACTACATTTCTACAAAAACATTGCGTTATTTGTTACATTTAAGTCATATTACGCTTTTTTTTGTTAAAATGTTAAGTTCAGGAATTTAAGGTGGGGCTGTAAAATCCAAGCAATAACGCGACTTACTAATTATGTATGTCTGTTGTTACCGCACGCAAATTACCACTGGCGCCCAAATCACTGTGTTAACTACAAAGCTAACTGGACTATTAGCACCTGCTTGGATTCCCACAGTTCAAAGCTAGTTTAGCCAAATCATGGAACTACCGCAGACCAATACAGATACATTAAAAAAAATAAATAAATAAAAAAATAAACGACTGTCAGCGTTACTGTTTATCTGAAAAGCCATATAGCCAATGTGAAACTTAGTTTTTCTCAGCCCACACATTTGCTGCTGAAATTATGTTACGTTTCTTAAAAAGAAAACAATACAACTGTGTAATATGGTTTGGACATGGATTTAAGGCGGACAGTCGAGTTGGACGGACAAACATTTTAAGCTAGTCATTCACTCGGTCAGGTAAACTTGGTAAGATATCAAAACTCACTGAAATACCGGGGCCTACAAAAAAAAATATATTGTTAAATAATTCCTTTTTAAAATACATCATAAAAGTGGATTATTATCTTATAATAAGAAACTTACCACAGCCGTTTGAGCAGGAGAAAAATGGCGTCCACACAACGGTTAGACTTGTTCGTTTGAAAGGAGGAGGTGTCAAATTGACACGCCGTCTACTCTGGAAATTAACACCAACACTAAGTGGCATTATACTCAATATGTAGTTGTAATAGCTCTGAAAGAGTCAATGAATTGTGACACTGCGTAATTGCGAAATTTACTGTGTATCAGGTTGAACAATAAAGTCATCATCATTTGTACTTTTAAACTGGGTAACCCAACTTCTCCCCCCTGGTGCACAGTTAGCTATCTGTCTCCTGACTTTCTCCTCATTACCAGCCTGGAGGTCAGCGGCAGCGAAGGTTAGAGACCTAACCAACTGTGACCATGTTCTTGAACACGTTAAGGTCACATATTCGTCTTTTACCTTTTATCTTTCATGCTTATTCTTCTTTTATCAACACTCACTTGTACAGAACATTTCAAATGCCTTCCTTGTAAGTCAAAGTCCATCTTACCTTCACTTCTGCCAGTTTTTCCATTGCACATCTACCACTCTGCCCCCTCCACCCCCTCATCCCAAGGTGACCCAGTCTCCCAATCCCCACTATCGGTCAGACTCGGGCCTCTATTAATCCTACTTCATTTGTCCTGCCTTTCCCCTCCACTTTGGGAGGAATTTATGACAGTACCTTAAATGCTAATGCAGTCTAATCTGTGGAGAGCTTCGCTCTTTTCTAAAGACTCCTATCACTCTTTGTGCCACATGCATACAATAAGTCCACACATATACGGACAGAGCCAGGCTGGTATTAAGAGAAACTTCTGTCAGTGAATAGACGGCACAAGCTCATTCAAATATATTTCCACCCAGGAAATCATGTTCTCTTTGTGAAATGGTGAAAATAATATTTTTAGTCAAACGTCTTGGGTTCAATAGATGAATCCTCTGTCAAAGTTCAGTGACTTGGTGTAAGAACCACTGTGGTGAACTGGAGAGATTAATTTGGCCCGGTGTGTTTTATTGTGACTGAATGTGCGTCTGTCCCTCTGTCGGCTTGACTTCGACTGTCCATCTGTCACCATAACAATTAACATGAAAACTCCTCAAGAATGTTTAGCCTCACTCAAGGATGAAACCTGTCAAAAATAAGCGCAGTCTTAAGGAAAAAAAAAAAAAGTGTGTTTATAAAGGAGAGGATAAAACTGGACAATTTTCTGCCTCACTAGTTTATTCAATGCAGGGGTAAAATAATGCACATTTTAAATGGATGTAATTACTAGTTATCACTGGCAGTTACTTTGAGTCACTTTGTGCTAGAATAGAGCAAAGGGACCATTGCTTCCTCTTCAACACTGGAAGCTATACACAAAACATAAGAGAAGCACCAGTGAGAATTTTTAGTCTGATTTTCAATCCCCAGTTTTTGTAATACTGTGACAGCATCAGTACTGAATCAGTGCTGTGTTGATGCCTTTAGAATCTCATATGAGTCTTTCTCACTCTGACCGTCATCAAAGTGAGGTGAGTGGCACGTTGAAACAAGAGCTTGGTAGGTGCACAATGGTTTAACACGTTAAAATTTGATATAAAATGTAAACCACAATTGCAAAGTTTTCCTTTTTGTATTAAATAAAAAATAATGATTTAAACATGCAACATTTTATAGTTGTAGATTTAAAACGTTTAATTTTTTCAAACAATATCTGCCTTAATAATAAGCCTGCTATAATTATATTGGTGATATCAAAGCAGAAACATCATATTGGAATCCACTGAGGCATTTGGTGTGGGGGTTTGTGTCTGTGTTTGTGTGTGCATGTCCACGCACGTGTTAATTCTGGTCAGGCCGCCGGAGTGAGCTACGCTAGAGGAGGCAAAGCTGTGATTGCGTTGCTCGCTTTGCTTCGACCTACAGACTTAATGCCGGCTCCACAGAGCTGAGATCAGCTATTAAGATAAACCCGACCAACTCAGTTTAAATCCTGCACAGAATTACTCTGAAACCTGGCCTGCATTTGCATTCATGAAAATTTGATTATAAAGAGTCATTTAGAAAGATTTAGGTTCCTCTGTTATTTCCTAAAGAAGAGCACTGTTATTTGCATGAATGAATATTGTATCTAAAAAACCTGTGACACAGAGAATAAAACATATACACCTTATTTTCAATCTCTTTTTTATGATGGAGAAATAAACGGGTATCGTATGAAGGCCATATCTATTAGAAACCTTTTGAGCTGTAATATTTTTATAATGACTACGCCTCTGAAATCTGCCATATAGTGTACAGCTGTTGCTTCCTTTATCCAAATATAAACTTACGGAGGTCATTGGCTGGTCTTGCATCCAGACTAAAGATGGCCACCGAGACATAAAGTGAAGCTTCAGTGATCAAACCATAATAAAGCCGACCATCCTACAGTTAAAACACATCCTGACAGTGAGCTATTGTTTCCTGGAACTGAGGCTACCCATAAGGCTGTTCTATTCTCATAATCACCCCCACATAATGGATGATGTGGGTCAACGTGGAGGTGGGGTATTTTTCATGCTCACTTTTAGCCAACCAGCCTATTCTTTTTTAGCACCTCTTCATGAGAGAGTAGGAACAGCGCTGGATTTCACATTGCGTTTCCTCCTGTGTTCACCTTGGTTTGACTCATTTACCTTAAAATCTCAGCAGGAGGTCATGTTTCAGCACACACACAACTTAGTGAAAGACTAAGCTAACACTTTAACTAAACCGGATTGATTTAAAAATAACAATAGACTAAACATCCTAAAAAAACATTCCAAACACATGAAGGATAGCAGTTCTGGAAGCTGTTTTGCTGAGTACAATTATGGCAAGACATGTGTGAGGAAACATGTTTAATTTTCATGCTGCATGCATTCATAAAAGTACAATGACTATAAATCACAATAAATCAAATCTGACTTTATTGATTACATCCACTCTAAGTTTACAAATAAAAACATGCATGGAAGTTTTATGACAAAGAAAATTACTTGAGTTCTTTTCTCTGCACAATAGCAGTAAATGTGACAATCACAGGCCAAGAAATACAGCCGAAGGAAACTAGTTGTCCAATCTGTATTTACATTAAAAAAAACTGATGTAGTATTGAAGTTGTTCCCCAAAGACTTTACTATCTCTTGTATGTTGTGGTTTAATTTTAGTCTGTCAAGTTCATGCAAAAATACAGCCGCTATCTGCAGATCACACACTCTACATCTATACACAGTGGTCTCATGCTGTAACGCTGTCACACACTTGAGTGGAAGTGTTTATGGTGTTGTGCGGTCAGTAGCCTCTTCTTCCCCCAGCTCACTCACAGCCACCTTAAACTTTAATAGTGGACACTTAAATATTAATAACTGATATCAGAAGGGGCTACTTTACAGTTTTTGGCAGCTGTACAAGATTTCTCCTCCTGGTTAAACACACACGCACACACACACACACACGCATTAACACATCCTTGTACTTCCATGCAAACTGAGGAATTTGTATTGACTTTCATTCATTTTAGTAACTGCATTTTTGCCTGACCCAGACATTTTCCCTAAACCTGACCTTTACTCTAAACCTGACTACTATCAGTACATGTCTAACCCTACACCTAACCTAAACTCAAATCAACGCTCATCATAATTTATCCAATACAAAGAAACGCACAGATACACACACACACACACACACACACACACACACACACACACACACACACAGACTGACTAAACAAAAACATGTATCATTGGTTATTTCTCCCTCTGATGCAAGCACTACTCACACTACAATGAATGTCTCTTTTTATGTTAGACACCAAATAATCAAAGGTAACAAGTTCCTGTTTGATTTTTTGATTTTTTTTAAAGGTTGATATTGAACAGACTCAGATATTTAGGTAAAAGCTTTACATTGTGCAGAATGGTGTTTTTAACTTTAGGGAATCAGCTGCAGGACTAAGTCACTTATTATAATTTGTAAACATGAACTTTCTTGTGCTTGCACAATACACATCTAAAATACCTTTCGATGTAAAATCTAATTTTTGACGATAGGGCCACAGTTTTATGTAATAACAAATTCAGAATAAGGGAATACAAGTTTAGGGAATTAACTCAATATGACTAATTTCTTTTGGAGGGTGTCTTTCATATCTGGAACAATAGTGTGTGTTTTGCATTTTGTGTAGGAAGAAAAGAAGAACTAACATGTTACATCCCTTTAACGTTCTGATAAGCTCTATCTTGGTGGATGTCACAGCAAAACAAGAAAACAGGTTGTTTACGTTTACTTGAAAAAAAAAAAACAACACAATATTTCCAGGAAAATCAACTCCAGTTCCTTTCATTTTAAGTTCACAACAGACCTTTCTCCCAATTAATTTGTGTTTGCACATAACAATCTTGTTCCCTGGCCTCTAAATGAGCTTTTAAGCATTCTGCCATGCCCTATCTTCAACTAGCACAGACTCTCTGTCTTTGTCAAGACATCCGTCTGATCGTCTCTGTGCATCTTTACCTGAACACACAGGGTCTCCACAGGTCAGCAGACATCACAGGAGCTGTCTCTGTGTGCCTGCAGCATTTCAGGTTGTTTTTGTACCTCCACCAACTCGACTATCAGGCAAACGCTGCAAAAATGCAGGCCTGTTTGCCTCAAGGCTACACTAAAACAGGCCATGCTTCAATCATAATTACCTTAATTAAGAGAGAAGCTTAAACTCAGCATTTGCACCAAGTTGCAGTGGTCAAAGGATGTTTAAATCAAAAATTCAGCTGTTTGTTAGAACTTTTTTTTTGCCAGACTCCATCAGCAAAACTAAAGTTAACAACAGCTTTATTTTAGTTATGTGTTACTGCAGCGTGTTGAACAGTTATAGAAACACATGAACCCGATTCTTGAATATGAAACTTTTAAATATGTCTAAATCAACATCAGGAATAAAACTGATCTTAGATAACACTTCAGAAAATCCAAACCAGAAATAAATATAAACAAAAATAAATATGTCTCACCTAAACATGCTTATTCCAAATGAGCTTTTGCCTATTTATGTTTTATCTGAAGAAACAACTTATCCAGCAGGCGCAGAAGCCCCCGTGTCAGCAGTTTTTGTTCCGACGCTCCTCTTATTTTTCAGTTTCCCTCCGTCTCACTCAGCCTCTTGCCTCGTGTTGTGCTTTGCATTCCCCAGCTGAATCGGATGTGTTATGGAGTAAAGTGAGCTCATACACAGTAATCCTGCATTTGCTTGATGAACATATTTGTTTACTCCAGGGTTCTCGCTCTTAAAGGTAATTACAAACCCTATCTCAACTTCTAATTACAGGTTTTGTGGTACAACCAAGGTCCTCAAAGTTACTTGACTGGAATGTTTTTTTAAAATCTTTTTTTTTACCTGAAATTCCAGCTATTTTTAAAATGTGTTTATTCGTGCTGTATTTTTATAAATATTTTGACTCTTATGTAATATTTCTTAAATTTACACAAAATCCTTACTTCCAAATTAGCCACTCATCAGTGTCCTGGCTACTGATTTCATACTGCTGTTTTTATGCAGAAACCTGATTAGAATGGTCTCCATTAGAGCCAGACTTGCTGTTTGTATGCCTCTTCCTCATCCAGAGGTCATTCTGGAGGAGAGCTCAATGGGCCAGCCAGCACCGGGCCCAATGCGCTGCCAAGATGGGAGAGGAGTAGGAGCGCTGCTAATCTGAGAACTGGGGGAGGGGATTAGGGTGCACTGTTATTGTCTGTTTGATGAGGGATTACATTTGGTTAATCCAGACCTTCATATGGGATTCCTCATTTAAGATAGCAGCACAGTTCCATCACACAGCTTACCCACAGTCTCTCACCCTTCTTTCTTATACCAATCAATATTTATTCTGCAGCTCTCTTCCCTCCCCATCGGCCTGTCTAGTATTTCCCAACGTGTCTCAATCAGGAGTTTTTATTTTCTTGAAAAGATGTGGGCCATTTTACATGTGCATCTAAAACAAACTTCTTTCAGTTTATGTAGTTTATGTTTGCCATGTGGTGGCAGCATTATGCTGCAGGGACAATCTACACAACACACTTTACATCTCAAACCGGACTCTGAGATTAGGTCATAATGGTTTGGAGATTTTATTCATGGTTTGGGACATAATCAAAAAACAAAGAGAGATGCCTGGGAGGCATTAAGATCAGAAACCAAGACAACCTCAGCAGCGGCACGACCCTGAACTCCTTAAGGACTAAATCTGAGTCTAGTCACCCTACAGAGCGCATGTCAAACTCAAGGCCTGGTCCAGGGGACGAATCCAGCCCTAGTGTCCCTCAAGACATTAGAGGGCCACAAAAAACAGGTGTATGCTTAAATATTATTTTATCAAACAAATCAAAGCAGTTTTTGTCTGCTTGTTGTCTAATTACATCTTGGGAAAAGATGTTCAATATTATTTAATTTTTGAAACAACTCATCAAATGCCAATGAGTAGCAATTAGCAATTTGTTAGTGAGGTTTATAAATACATTCTGGCACAACCAGCCTTTTGAGGTCTTTCATGATCTTAACATGGCCTAAAATGAAAAGGAGTTTGATGCGCCTTCTCTGGAAGAAAATCATTTTCTACATAGGAGTTTAAGTGGTTTAAGTTTAATCCATTGTGCTGGCAGCAGCATGCTGTGGAGATAATGATGATCTGAGAGCCATCTGAAACTGGACTTGATCGATTAAATAAACTAAAAAAAGGTTGTAATTCACTGAATATTCATTTGTTTAATGCTGGAACTTTATTTACGCTTTGGTCCAACAAGTGTCAACTGACAAATTATTTTTTTTATTTGTGATTATTTTGTATTTATTTATAACAAGTGAGAATTAAAAAGTGGAAACAAATTTAACTTGTTGGATGAGCTACAAGACTCTTTAATTTAAGTTTAAATCTGAGGACATCTTGTATTTTTTATGGTGCGTTTATGAGAACCATATTTTTTTTATTATAAATACAAACATTCAGCTTCAGATTCAGGTAGGATTATTTCTCAAAGATGAAACATTAATCTTATTTGTGCTGTTCATCGGTTGATGTGAATGTATTACTTATTTCTCAATCTCCAATATTCATGCGTTGAATGTGATTTCCTGTATATTTTTGCAGGTGTAGCTGCTCTCTGGGGAACACATAAAAGAACAATAATAATATTCTTAAGTGCCATTTTGCTGCATCATCAATGTTCCTCCTGATGCAGGCTGTTTTATTTACTTTTCATTCAGTCAATACAAAGAAGCAAGCAGCTTTCAGATGACTTGCCAATGGAAAAGGCGCCACCATAAAAGTATATGATCTAATTGATTCTTTGTAAAAAATAAAGTCATGACTTTTATGTATCTGAGCGCAGTCTGCACAACAACCAGATGTAGATATATTTCATAATCTCCCAAATATGCTCGCGTGTGACAGGCAAATAAAGCCACATATGTACATTTAGAAGAGTTAATAAAACAAAACCTGCTTAAGAATCAGAGCGTGTGGGAGGGCAAGAGCGAGCGATGGGTGGAAGTCGGTATATCATCCATTTATATCTGAACAGCAGCCTGTAAAATCCCGAGCATTGTCCTCGCCGCTTGCGTGCAGCTTCCGTCTCGTTGACATCTCCCTCCTCCTCCGTTCAGCTCAGCCCCAGCGCCGTTTAGAACAGTTGGCATCATTAATGGGAGGGATTGCCTCTAAATTGGCAACAATGAAAAGACAAATTATGAGTGGCAGAGTGCTGGAAAGATAAAGGGTGGGTGGGAGGAAGTAGAGAAGAATTAGAGTATTTGAATAATTTAGCCCCCCGTGGATGGGATGACAGGAGTGCTATTCTGAAGGAAGGCCCTGCTGTTAGAGAAATGAGAGGTTATAATGAAATGCAATCGCATGTGTATGTTTCTGTGTGTGCAAGCCTGGGTAAAATGCGAGGTCTGCTCTTCCTCAGCAGCTTGGTGTTTTTGATTTAACAAGTATTTTCTCACTTACCAATCAACCCGTTTCTGGTGAGGGGCCAGTGTGACATGAGCACTGTGCAACAGAAACAGGGAGTCAGTTTTGGATGTCAGCGCTGAGGGCTTGTTTTTTATATTTGTTTGCTTTTGGAGGATCTGTTGAATGTTTTTTTTTTTTTTTTTTTTCAAGACATTACTCTATTTACACCAGCAACTCTGTGTATTGCACATCAGAACCGAGTCTGCATAAGTTTAGTGTAACTTTTCCACAAACTGCCTCCACCTCCCTTCACCAATCTGTGGAGTATTTGTACTAGGCCAGTCAAAAAAAAAAAAGTCCCTCTCTTCTAAAATGTCTTCGAGTGTGGGCCTACTGACAGCTCCGTCCCTCACCTGTCCCCCGCAGCGCTATCTAGGGACCCCCTCCCAAGCCTTCTCTGTAGCAAAGAGGGGAGACACCCCAGACACCTCCCCACTCTCAACTCCACTCTTGCCTTTGAACACTTCCTCTACTTCAATGGCAACTTGTCTGGAAAAGCTCCAGCTCTCCATTCCTCACACAGCCACTTATAAGAAAGAATTCTCTCTATCCCTCCACTCCACCAGCTCTCCCTCTCCCTGCCTTCTCTCTCTTCCTCTGCTGGCACTTGTAATTATCTTATGCCTGGGAGACAGGTTTTAAGCAGAGGTGTCAGGCCAGGTGCTTCCTGACAGCTGGGGATGATTAGGAGGATTCTGGAGTTCTGTCACTGGTCTTCATGGTGCTCCCCATGGCGACCGAGATGCCTTGTTGTCACTGCAACAATAGCAGCTCTTAATTTGTTGACGGGGGAGAAATTCATCAAGGCCTAGGTGGCTGTGCAACCCTAAACAACAGACCCTCTGGGGGGTAGAGAGTCACACCGAGGGACCGGGAACTGGACTAATGCAGAGACAAAACTTTTCTGGCTCCTTTTCACTCTTTTTGTCCTACTTATATTCACAACAAGTTGATTTTAGCTTTCTGACTATTTTTTAAACTTTATATCTGTTTGGCTCCAACAGGCAACAGTGATACAGGAATCCAGACCTTGTACTGATTCATTAACGACCGGTTCAGTGTCCTCAATATTTCCGCCACACTTAGTGAGCATTTCCATCTCCTTTGGTGAGTACAGTACATTGCAAAAGTTGTCACACCTCCTGAACAATTTGACACTCTACTAATTGACAACCTCAAGCTTTAATGTAGTTTACAGGTTTTAATTCTACAAACAAACACAAAGTGGCACATAAATAGGAAGTGAAAGAAAACTGATACCTGGTTTTTATTTTTTTTTTACAAGTACAATTCAGAAAAGTGGTGCGACCATCTATACCTCCCCTTTTACGCTGATACGTCCAAGTAAAATCCAATGCACACACTTGCTTCTAGAAGACGTCTATTTAGCATATATAGAGTCATGCAGAGAGTAATTCAGCCTCAGTGAAAATGCAACTGTTCTGTATCATCCCAAAGATCAATGAGGTCATTAGACAGATCAAGGAGGAAGTTATGGAGAAGCTAAAGGAGAATAGCTTATAAAACATTGGCCCAAACTTCAAACATCTCATTGAGCACTGGTGAATCCACCCTGTGAAAATGAATAGGTACAACACAAACTCAAACATGGGTGTCTACCTGCTGCTGAAAGAAGCATTAATCAGAAAAGCAACGAGAAGGTCCATTGGAACGCTGCAGTTTCCACAAAAATTGTAGCGGATACAGCAAGCAGCTGAGACCAAATTTGAACTTTTAGGCCAACATGTACAAAATTTGTGTGGGATTAAAAACTAGCACTGCATAATGCTAAACATACAGTCAATTGAGAGGTTTAAATCAAATCAAAGTACAATGTGTGAATATGGATCAGATCCAATTAAAAATCAGTGACAAGACTTTATAGCAAGACTAGACAAAAAGCATCCTATGTAGACGTGGTCGCAATTAAAGATTTAAATTTATACTACTATTCCAGTGAAGCTTTAAATGTGATAACATGAAAAGATCTAGAGGTATGAGTACTTAGCACCATACATGTCTGTGCCATGTCAAGTGGTCAAAAGTGTTTTTTGCCTACTATTAAAGCGTTGGTTTTGACAGTAAGACACACAGAAGATTTAAACATAGAAACACAAGCCCTTCATTTGTTGGAAACTCTGCTATGCAACAGACTCTCAGCCAAACTACTGATCCACAAGACTGCTGAGGCACAATGCAGCGCTGCATCACACATGCATGGCCAGCATAGTTCCCAAAAATGTTTAAGCTTTTCTAATTATCACCAAATGCTTTACATTTAGATTTGATAAAACTCATGACAACTGCGAATGATTTAGATTAAAATTAATGTAAGTCTTTAATTAGATCTGCAACTATGATTGGAAGCTACACAAGCTTTATTAAGGGGAGTTAGCTGCAGAAAAATGGTAGTCTGCCAGTTTGAGGCACTGCTGCAGGGTAAAGGACAAAAAATTACCAAATATATGCTATGAGAGATGCAGATGCACCCATAAATTGGACAATTAGATAATAATGTACTGCATAAATTATCCATAGAGATAATTTTTGTATTTTCAACTTGTGTCACATATCTTTCATTTTAGTGTTCATGTATAGTGTGTCTTAATTGTAAACACCTAAACATTAGAAAGTTAAATCAATTGGCATTTGTAACTTCATTTTGGGGAGCAATGATTGAGGAGCAGAAAATGAAGCTTCTGGGATTTTTTTTCCTTTCAAAGGCTCCATTTAAGACACTTTGAGTCACTAGATGTTTGAAAAGGAGGTTCAAATCAACAGAATTAAAACACAAACCATTTTAAAGCTCAATGGCTCTCCACCTTGGAAAACCCAAACTAATGTTTATGCACACACATTTACACCTAAATTATACACCTTGTGCATACGATTCATAACACAGTTGTGTTTTAAAGAATCCAAAATAGACCAATGCAACAATTGTAGAATAATAAATTTTGAGACCGGTCAGTTCTTAGTGTATTGTAGTTTTCCTGTTTGCTTGGACACTTTAGATCAGGGATGGGCAACTCCAGGCCTCGAGTGCCGGCCTCCTGCAACTTTTAGATGTATCTCTACTTCAACACACCTGAGTCAAATAATGAGGTCATTAGCAGGACTCTGGAGAACCTGACTGCACTTAGGACCTGATTCACCTGTTGGATTCAGGTGTGTTGGACCAGGGAGACGTCTAAGAGTTGCAGTACACCGGCCCTCGAGGACCAGGATTGCCCACCCCTGCTTTAGATAATAATGTGACTGTAGATAACATATAGTGACTAATTGAGAAACCAGTAATAAACATAACATTTTGCTGAGTACCATCTTCAAAATCATCAATACACATCAAATATGTTGGTCAATGTTCCATTTATTACGGTTCATAGGCGGAGGATAATGAGCTTTGTTTTGTAATAGGCAATTCTAAGCAGGTGAGTTTTTAGTCTTGATTAAAAGAAACTCACTGTTTCAGCTGTTTTTCAGTTTTCTGGAAGTTTGCTCCAGATTTGTGGCACATACCAGAACCAGAACCATGCTTGTTGTTCAGATTTTGAACAACAGATGATTAAATGAAGTTTAGGTAAAAACTACAGAGGACAGTTCTTGAGGGTACAGATGACATAGCTTTTTATTTCCTTTTTTTACACATTTATGCCACATTAAACCTGTCCATGGGAAGAACATACATACTCCACTTAGAATGAAAATGAATGAATTGAATACAATACCCTGGTTGTGCAAGACTTACAACTGTTCCACTGTACAGCTCTTTGTGTAAAGGGATACTTATTATTTTACAGTTACATATAGTAAAACGATGCACACTTCTACACAAAAAAGCAAACTGCTAACAGGATTTCTTGCTATGAATCCACTTAGTTCTAAACTTTACCTCTGTCTGCTTTTTATATACCAAAAAACCCTTAAAGGTTTCTATTACTGTTTGTGCATCATATAAAAGAGACTGGCTGTCCAATTATGTCAAAGTGATCAGTGAGAGAGATTTTCTGAGGAAACACTCCCGAGATGTTTGTATGATGAACTCAGCGGGGAGAAAGCACACACACACAGACACACACACACCCACACACTGTGTGTGTGGGCTCAGGGTGGCGAAGCGAGAAGGTCTAATTGAGGGGAGATAATGAGTGAGTTTGGGCCTCCCTGCTGGCACCACCATGGATGCTCTCTCACCTCTCATCACATCTCCATTCACTCGCAGAGACAAGGTGCTCAACATGCAAAGGAGCCTCTTAGTGATGCTTTCATTGATTTGGCATCATGAAAGGCCTAAAATTAATATTGATTCAGTGGCATCCACATGATGAATTTATCATGCGCTTGGTATGTCTGGTACATATTAAAGGCGTAAAGAGAAAATGTAATGGAGAACTGAGAGGAATTGAATTTAAAACAGAGCAAAGCACTTCTTTAGCCTCTTGTTGCTGTTTTTATACTGGGTGGCACTTTGAGGGAAAGAGGGCACACTTTCAGAAGTAAAGAGGAAAAAAAAACAAGTTAAGAGGGAAAGTTAAGTAAAATGCTGATATAGGCAGAAGCAGTGTCGTTGTTAGCATTGTTCATATTCTTTCTTGCAAATACAGAAAAGAGGAATACTAGAGGGGAATAGGAGCTAATTAAAACTAAGATCAAAGCCTCCCTTTAAGTGTTTTTCCTCGACACATCCGGGAAAACTAAAACACTGCTCTTATTTTTTTCTGCCACCTCAGATGTTTCATTTTAGGGCAAAAAAAGACAAATACAGCAAACTTTCTTTGAGTACATATTGTTAACTAATTGTTGCACTCTTCAGTATGTTAACATTACCTGATGACAAAAACAGAAGCTTTCCAGTCCTGGTTTGAGCACTGAGATAATCAGCAATCATCGATCCACAGCATGCCTGAATCTCTTTATAACCAAGATCGCTTCAAATGCTGACGTAATATCTCTTCATAAAGAATCTTGTCCTAATCCAGCAGCAAGCAATTAAGAACTGAAATCTCATCTGCATTAACATTTCAATTAATATCCACTGTCACGAATCATGTGTGAGCATGTGTGTCTGGAGCCTTGGGTACTGATAGATTCCCCTGTAGCTCTACAAGGATTACACCCCTAATCTACACTGTCACTCTGAAAGAGCCCGTAGACACACACAGCACTGAGGGGTGTGGGACCTGTCAGGTCTCATTATTGCAGATGGTATAGCTTCACATGTGCACACACAGATGTGCAAATATTCACAGAAACCTCATCCGCAATAAATTTTGACACTCTGCATAATGTGGGTATGGGTATTGTAAGACTACGAAGTCCTCAGAGAGTTTACGTCTCACCAGGAACCTCTGGTTTCAGACCTAGATTTGTGGCCTTGGTTGTTTGTCTTGATAACAGTATCAGGTAAGGATGTATATGTGAGTACATTGTACAGTGTACCAGCAGACATCCAGTATGCAATAGGAAAGAGTATCTAGTAAATTATTGCTTTCTTAATCTCTCAGAGATTTTTTCTATGGACACTTTTGCTTTAAAAACCTAAATCTATCAGTGAAATCTGAAAAAGTAAAATTTCTGAAGATAAAGCCTACATGCTGTGTGTACTTAAAGTAAGTGTAATAATGTTGAGCAATAGTACAATTACAATGTTGATTATGATTAAGTCACATTTGCTTAACTGGGCTATGTAGTTTATATGTCAGAAGTAAACTCAGCTTTCTGTACTGAAAACAGGCCCAACTAAATCCAAATTATTAGTTCAGTTTATTCAAATGCATAGTTTCAGTAGAGCCAATTCAAGGAATATACATTTAGTTTAGATTATTAAAGTGAAAGATTTAGAGTGCTTAAGAATTACGAAATTAAAAATATCAAGATTTTGTCTGATTAATAGCTAATTCAATCTAATAATTAGAAGCAAGAAATCATTCCTATGATTTGATTAGACCATTTTAAATAAATATGGAACAGCAACAGCAGGCGACCAGAAGAAATAGTGAAATTATCAAATTGTCCGGTTAAATTATGGTATTTTTGAGGATTGTGTTAATAAATTTACTTCACACTCAACACTTTGTTTTTACTCCAGCATCATCATTCATCATCCAGCGCTTTGAAACATTAGCATTTACAGCCCTGCAGCTGTTTTCTCGTTGAGCCAGGAACATTTTCCTTCTACTTCTGCTTCAAAGCCACATCGCTCCTTTAATAGCCACAACAAACAAATGGCAACTTTTAGAAAACTTTATCCATGTTGACAGCTATGAGCAAACCTCCGCAAACCTCTAAAGTAGAATCCCAAGAATCGCTCACTGGCATCAAATTTAGTTTCATCAATAAACTGCATTTCTTTATTCTCTTCTAATTGAAATCCAGACCATAGTTCTATAATCAGTCGACGTAAATTATGTATGTTATGTAAAATTACTTATGACATTTGCAACTTACTGTTGTAACCAGATCAAGCTTTCGCCAATACTTTGAGATTATATCTAGCACAATTTATGTTGCAGGTTTGTAAAGGTCACAGTGAAGTTGTGATGCTGTTTGGTAAAACAGGAAGTGACATTATTACCTGGTTCACTGAGGTTTGTAAGTGATTGAGTTGTGCTGTGATGTGACACTGTATTGAGTTAGAAGAGGACAGGTCACATCGTCCCTTCCTCACTGATCAGCATCACCCACTCTTAAAACTGGCCTCACACCCTGATCAATGACCTTAATTTACATATATTTGAATACTAACATGTGGAGCTTAGGTCAGATCTGACCAGCACAGAGAAATTCAGCTGTGTATTAAATTATTACATCAATGCAATCACAAATTGTTTGTAAATAGAAAGAAAAGAAAATGCCTCAGACATTAGGTCAGAGGGTAAAATTCTGTAGAAAAGTGTGTGCACGTTTCTACAGAAAAGTGCACACACTTGTATTTTGGAACTTGTATTTCCCTTGTATTTTTTTTTGTCAAAAAAATACAAGGAAGGAAGATTTCTTAGATAATTATTATCTTTATTTTAACACATACCTGCTTTGTTTTTTTTAAATACTCCAACCAGTAAGTTATAGCGTTATAGTTTAAGTTAAAATAAACATTTTGATAACCCAGTTTTAAATATATATACACATATATATCTTTATCAATTGAAAATGAAATATAAATTAATAATAATATGTTATTTCTTGGTTTTAATTGACAATTTACCTTTAAGTTTATTTTCTGCTACACATTTGTGCATTTTGAAAAATCTTAACTGAAATGAAAGAAATTGATAAATTAAAAAGGAAATTTGATTTTTTTTCTATTTAGCCTGAGATCTAACATGATTTTAAAAAATGAAAGAAAAAAAAAATAGACAGGAAGGAACATGTGAAAGCCAATCTCTGTGACTTAAAGTGATACACTGAGTAAAAAAGGTGGATAAACTATAAATAAATTACTCACACAAGTAAAACTCAGACATCTTTTCTGCAGACGGCCACACATTCTCCAAAAGCGCGCACTTCTTAAGAAGGCGTGCCTGCTGAAAGACGGAAGAACCGTTTTTTGGGGGGTCTAAGTGTTTTTGGGTTAGGTCACAATTTTCTTCTAATATATATCAGCAGGTTAGGACTGTAAGTTTGAGCATGATGAGCTCAACCTAACACCATTATTACAGCATGTCCCTGCTGTTACCAACACTCTCACATACACACTAACGACTTAAAATCCTGGGTTGTTTACAGATAACGATGTAGGTAGCATCATTGGACATTTTATGATTAAATAAGCACAGGCCAGGGAAACAGAATACTCCCTTGCCACCCTGGTGATGGGAGATTAGTTATGTGACTGGCAGCCATCAAGTGCCACTCTGGACACATACACACACACGCACACACTTGCAGGTGTCAGCAGGACAAACTCTGTTGACAGGTCAGGCCACAAGTCTGAGTGCTCCATTGCCTGTTCTTTTCTGTATCGCCACCCGCCTGTCTGCAGGCCCAATATCAACCACATTACCAAATCTCGAAGGCTGGCTGTAAACGCTGCTGGAGACTTGCCTGCACACCATTTCTGCACTTGCCCCCGACAAACAGAAGGACAGACAGGTGGAGACGCTGAATGGCAATTGGATAGATCCATGCCCCCAAGCACAACTGCAGTCAGTCTGATTAGACCTACTTATTGCTACTTACACACACACACGCATGCACACACATACACACACAATGGAAGATACCCTAAATTGACCTGGCATAATTTTGCTCAGCAACCATCATGTCACTTGTTATGGCAAAGCTAAAAATCTTCAATTCCAACTTACAAATTCAGTAAAAGTTTCACATTTTCTAAACTTGGAACCTGCAAGAGAAATGGAGAAATTACTTTACATCAAGTCTGACCTTGATCAGACAGAACATCACTAATATTTTTCTTTTCTTTGTTTTTTCTTTTTTTTTTTACATCTGTTTTATCATTTGAATTACTTATCAAAATTTGGATCCAGTTTAAATGAATTAAATTTATGCACCAAGAAAATATAGAAAGCTTCCCACATTTCAGTGGATTCCCAGGGTTTGATGACGAGATGTAGGCAAAGTTTAGTCAATAATGTTAGCACATTACAACTGTTTTATATATATATATATATATATATTTTTTTTTTTTGGTCATACTATTCTAACCTGACACCACGCTATTAAAAAAATCTGTCTTATTGTAAATTCTCCCTGCAGTTTTGAGGTGCATAAGGCTTCCTCATAACACTGTAACATTGTGACTATTTTGAACTTCTTTTTTAGGATTATAGAGGTTTATTATTTAGGCTTTCATGGTTGAATTTGGCTCACAGCCTGGGAGAAGTCCAATATTCTTGTAGACAAGTTCTTTGGAAACCAGTGGAAGTTTTGAGTTCATAGGATTGGATTTGAGATGCAGGATATTTTTGTGACACTCTCAAAGACAAGCCCTATAACTTTACAGTATTGCTATGCTGATGTTATTCTATATTTTACTGCTTTTAAATCTCAGTGTCTTTCCAAGGTTTCAAAACGGAATAATATTCTGAATTGCAAAAGAACTCCTGGTTGTTCTTTACGTTCCTCCAGATGAAACTGACCTTCGTATTTATGCACCAGATACCTTCATTCCCGAGATTCCTGGAACTATGTGTTTGTATTTTTACACATCATCAAGGAATACTGGGAAACTGAAAGCTATCATTTCTAAAAACAGATTTATGTCCTCTCATATAGATAATTTTTATATGCCTCAGTAAAGTATTGTTCACTCTCAACTTGTACTAAATAACGCTTAACGCTTTTGACAAAATACTCAAGTGCTTTTGCAGTTGTGATCTAAACTTTGGCAGCGGAAGAGCCATTTATATGGACTGCCATTCACTAGCATTGTAACTTATACGATTTTACCTGTTTTTAATTTGGCCTTGTCTAAGCAACAACACGAAAAGAGGAAGTTTCTTTTCTAACATGTGTGACCACATTTGATTTTAGTTCAATCAAATGTATGTTATCTTTGGGTAATGTTATTTTACTGAGCAAGACATTGTAATTTTTATCTTAAATGGTGCCATATAAAAAAATTCACTTACTTTCCCCTGCACCCTGCAGTTCAAACTAATATCTCATTCCGTGTTTTATGATAAGCTTCCTCAAACTCATTATTTCAGAATAACCATTTTGAATTTAGCTCCTCTGGAGAACAGTGGAAGGTCAATTTTGAACTATTTCTGAAGGTTTTGTGATGAAATATATGTGATGCCATTTTTGGCTAGCCGTACTAATAGATATTTAAGAGCAGCGTTGAACATTTTATGTCAAACATCTTCTGGAGCAAAATATTTCTGCCAAAGCCTATTTCAAAGTTTAAAATAAGCTCACACACATTAGGAGAGAAACTTCCTCTTTCTCTGTGGTTACATTCCCATGATAGCTTGCACAAACCCCTGAGGCAAAGCTTTATCCCCAAGCTAACATGCAGGAAAGCCTCTGAGTACCCCAATGATCAAAGTCGCCCATTTGTTTGAACACACTGAGACAGAGTCATTAGAAATGCATATTACACGACAGCTATTGCATATTAACGCAGTCTGGCAGCCAATTAATCATTAGCTCATCAATATCTCATTTGCATGAAATTATTCTCTTTTAAGAGCTTGTGTCTGAGGTGACGGGGTGAGCTCATCGATAATGCTAATGTCCCTGTGGGCCTGGGAGAGGAAGGAGGAAGGTGGGAGAGAGGAGAGTTTGAGTGGGACGGTCCTTGTTCAAGTATTTGACTCCCACAATACCATATGAAGGGAATTAGCATGTACATCACTGAGACAGGTTTTGTGTCAGTGAGTTTAGGGGGAGTTGCCTCGGATATTCTTTTATGAAATAAATGTGCTCAACCCTTACAGAGACAGGAAGACCGGCTTGGCTTTCGGCAAGGCCAGAAAGAGGGGAGTGTCTCAAGGTCGCCTAAGGCTCAGGGCTCTTATAGATTGGAGCTATGCTGTGTATGTGCACTGACCACACCTTGGTGTGTGTCAATGTGTGTTGTAGGGCTGGTAGATGGAAATGGCAGCACTGGGAGTGATTCTGTCACCCTTCCCTAAAGAGGAAGGTGAGATGTGCCATGCTTGTTATCCATCAAGACATTGATTTCTGGGACAGAAAGAGGGTAGAGGTGGAAATACAACAAGAAAAGACATCAGAATTACTTGTTAGCCAATTTGAATGTTAACAAAGAAGACAGCAATTCAAATGTAAAACAAGGTCCGGAGGTACAATTTTGTTTATGATAATTAAAGCAAGCTCTTGAAAGTTAATTCCAAAATAAGAATTAAACATCAAGTTTAATTTTTTAACAAATACTTTGAAGTAAATAAAAACTAAATATCCTCATATTTCAACTGGCAAATACAGTTTAGTGATATTTGACTGGAGATTCCCAGAGACTGTAAGAAAAAAATTTAATAGTCATTTTGCTCTAAAATATAAGAATTTGGGAGTACATATTTACATCAGAGGACTTGTTGAATAGAATTGTTTTCTTCATTTCCATAAATGCTGGTCCAATTTTTCCTCTGCTAAAGTAAATAGCCTAAGAACAATAAGACAAAGCATCTGGAAATTTCAAACACATACAGACTTCTAGTTCTCTTCAGCGGTTTGAGCCCTCTTCTCACATTAATAATCAGCCAGAAAATGGATGATCTCTGCAGGGTTTAGGAGAGCTCTTCTGGTGTGCATCAACAACTCTCCGCATTATGTTTGCTGAAGCATGAGAGTTCCCTAATCATTGCACATATGTAAAACCTCCATGATAAAGTGGAGAAGTACTGATAGCTTAGCCATGTAACTTGACAAAAAAGGAAATGAAAACGTTCATGCTACTAAAGCGGGTCCAGGACCGGTGCGATCAAAGTTGTTTTCTTTAACAATGGAATCAGAAAAAATAGAGAACCAAATTTCACCAATCCACGATGAACCCAGCTGTAATAGCCATTCAAAAACTGTCTTTTGTTTATCTGAATGTGATTACTTTGTCAGTTTAGTTGACAAGATTACAATATCTGACTGTTCAAGCTCAAGGTGTCTATTCCCAACTTATAACAGTATAACAACTGGTCCAATGTACTTCACAAAAATAAATAAATGAAAACATTCTGAACCTTACTATGCATGTTTAATGGAATAGTGGATACTGCATATAATGCTATAATTACAGACTGCACTAGGGAAATGACTTGTACAAAAAGGCAAATTAAGTTAATGAGAGTGAGCTTTAAATAACACTTGGTAAACCCTAAAATTGTTATCATAACTCTCTATCTGAACCACACCAGTACTCCTATTCAGCCTGGTGTTTCTCTCCTCTGTCCTTTTCCCTCTTTGGCTACGAGAGGTTATACAGATACTCTTAGCTGATTACCAAACATGAAAAGGGTCTCCTAAGTTCAAGACTTCTCATTGATTTCCAACCACCTTCTCTTTCTTTCAGCTCCCTATTTGCCTCATCTCCTCTCATTGCCAGTCCTCCCCACCCTTTTTCATGCCTTTGCCTTGTCTACCAGCAACAGAAACTGTCCAAGTTACCCATGTTAAGTGCAATCGACACAAACTGCTGACAGTTGTGGCCATTGGGTATGTGTGTTTATTGTGAATCCCTCTATGTGTCTTTCTAGTCGAATATTTGTGTTTAAGGATACACTTGAGGCCTAATTAGAACCGTTATCGCGGGAAGGGGAGTGGTATAATGGCACGTAATGAAAAACGCCAAATTTCATGTCCAATAAAAGGAAAATTGATTAATGAAAAGCACTTTGAGATAGAAGAGGTAAAGTGTTGCTGGATATAAAAGATGATGTATTAATTCTCAGCTGTTACAGATGGTTCAAGCCTCCTGACAACTGCTATTCTGTCGAGACTCTGTTAGCATGCATAATTATGCTAATTAAGGCCTAATTAAGCACTAATTCTGTGGAGAGTCTCTTTCTTTGGTTGTAATTTAACACAATTCAGCATTTAGCACTTCTTAAAGAATTTTACACCTCCTGTGATTCATTTGTACTACTTGTTTCATTTTTTTCATGTGTTGTAGACTCATGGAGGCCTCTGCTCTGGTCTAACAATGATGTAAAAACAGATAATGGTTGGGAAAGAAAAGGGCCTGAAGCAAAATAAAAAGAGAGAGAGAGAGAATTAAGAAAAGTTGCATGGACATACACATTGGTACAAATAATACAGCTTTGTCAGATGCAAAAACTTTGCAAAAACTTTGACACAAGCAATCGTGGAAAAGTTGCACTATAAAGAAAACAATAAATAACAACGGATCAGTGGTATTAAAATACGCTTTTTCAATCTTTGTAAATGGTTACAATGTGCAGTGGTTCCACACACCAGATGCGACTTTACTATCTAATTGCAGAAAGCCGCCTGTCTTTCTGCAATTAGATCTCAGGCAGGGCGTCGGCACATTGTTATTTTGAGTGACAGACAGATCAGAAGTTGTTACAGTACATTGCGTCAGAGAGAATTCAAAACTGAGTGACAGCGATCCCGCGCGTGCTCACCACTGACGCTGGGTATGTACAAGCAGTGATTCACTTCGTCATTAAAACAAAGCCATTACAAACCTGACATGACATCTGTCACCTTAGCCATCATCAGAGGTCAGGACTCTTGACCTCTCCTTGTCATAGCGCATGTAGCGGTCGGATGTAACGCAGCTCGTTGATTGGCTGAGGCACCCAAGAGCAGAAGCTGTTTTATAATGCTGCTCTGTGTATATTCTATTAGACAGTTAGACCTTTTCTCAGTTGCTGCAAATTGGATGGTGAGGTTTTCCTTCCAGAGGAAGCCTAAAATGTGACAGTCTGCCTGGTCTGCACTTTTTGCTGGCTCTGTCTTATTGAACTTCACAAAAAACATTACAAATGACTTACTGTTTCACATCGGTTTATTACAGAGCCCTACAAAAGTTATTCATAATTCTTACATTTGGTCTTGTAACAATCACAACCGCAGTGTACTGCAATGTGATTTGTTGGTGACAGACTAACATAAAATATCTGATAATGATCAGAAATGGGCGACCTGCATTTAAATTCAACCCCATCGATTCAATATTTTGCAGAGCTTTTTGAATCCATTACTCCTGTTAGAGCTCCTTGTCTTTACACTCTTTGTACAAGTGATAATTTTGTCCATTCTTCATCTCAAATAGTTTGCAGTCAGATTGAACGACAGCATCTTTGAACAGCAAATTTAAAGTATTGCAATAAATTCTCAGATTTAGATCACAACTTTGCTGTGATATGTTTCATTGTTTAGATCATGTCGCGCTGTGTCAAAACATTTAATTTTGGTTTGAAGGAAGAACTCCTTCTTCCACATATTTAAAAGGTCCTATATGGTTTCTTGCAAACTGTAAAAAAAAAACATTGACCATTGGCAGCGTTGTGGCTCGCACCAACACTAGTTCTCATGTCGACAGATTCTCTAATCTGATCTATGGATCTCTGCTGTTACCATCAGACTCCAAGTTGCTTCTCGGATTGATATTGTCTATGCATGATATTTTACGTGTGCAGGTGTGACTTGGTTAGTTTGTGGTTCAATCATACTGTCTCTGTTTTCGGATGATGGATTCAATTTTATTCAGAGCTATCAAAGTAAAGGGGGGTGAATGGAAATGCACATACACAAAAACAGGCAATTTTTCATGTCCCTTCACTTTATGCACTGCTGTGTGACGGTTTCAAATGTAAAATGTCAATGAAATACATGTCTATATATTAATAAAGTTTAAATGCTGTTGTTATTTTTCCAAAACTTCACAAACTTCTCTTTTTTTTTAACTGAAAACTAAAGTCCACAAACAATAGAAAAGCTTCTAAAGAAAGCAAACAATCACAGTGCTGCAAGGTGGTTGACTGTGTTACCTTAAATCAACGCTAGTCTCCAGCTTCGAAACAAGGGTTGTGCGCACATAATGAAGTGTGGCACTAAGTAACTGTGGAGTCCCTGCCAAAGCTTAATTAGAGATTCATCCACTGGTATATATCACTGTTACTGTGTGTCAACAGGGTGCTATGCATCAGCCGCTGGCAGAAAGGGGTTTATGGCTCAAACTGTTGGTGTGCATGTGTGTGGTTTCTACAAAGAGGGTGTGGTACAACCACATCCAAGACTATGAAATTAAGCACCAATAATTAATGAGAGGTGGGAAGTTTAGCACCTGTTTCACTCAATTTTTAATTGATATCTTGTGGGAAATCTACTGAGTAGCTTTCAGTGCTGTGCCTGTCAGAGATACACCAGAGGTTTCGATGGGAGCCTGATTTTTGGTCAGGACATGTAGAGTGGTCCTGCATTTCTTGACAATGAGATTGATAGTTTGAAAATGTAAATAGCAAAATCTTAAGGTTTAACATAAATTAATCTTTTGCTGTTTTAAAACATTTGTCCATAAAAAGATTTCTACTATTCCTGCATATATGCATATCTGAAGGTATTTTGATTACCATCCCTCAAGCGCATGAAAGCTAAATAAATATCCTCAGTCTACCTCAGTCTGAGGAGATTTACAAAGATCATGCAGTGACTGCACAAGAACCAAATTTAGGCTCTGGAGGGTTGCTATACAAAGTTTGTGTATTGTGCACATGTATGTGTGAGTTTTCTTGAGGTCTTCCAGCTTCCGTCTGTCCCCAGAGACACAATGATGCACTCTTTGGGGAATGCATTTAAGTCATTTTGTAAACTAAGATGCTGACAACTCCTGTCATTCACCTTTCAGATTGTCTATTGAGTATAAACTGTGCATTGGACATTAGTGACAACTGAAAGTAGACAATGGATCATTTTTTGAATGATTACAAAATATTTCTGCTTGTCTTCAGCAGCTGCAGGTGATGTTGTCCAGCCAGGTTTCAACTAGAAAAAAAAAAAGGTCTCTGACACATATGTACAAGCAAAGTATGACACTTCTCCATGTATGTGTGTGCTTCTTTGAATGCGCAGTCAAGGAAAGGACCCACGAGGTTTGATTATGAACAAGTGACCACGAAGCTATAGATATTTCCTGGAAGAGGAAACAAAGAGGGTCTGGTCCAGTGACACAGTGACACAGCCCCCGGGACTTTAGCTTAGGCAGGATCTGTGATGTTGCTGAAGTCGGAGTCCAAGACGCTCATTCACACATGCACAAATGTACACGCACTCAGACAAGAACACACACTCCATGATGACAAAGTACCACTGCAGACAGCACTCACCTCACACACCACTGACGACTTGCGGCTGGCACTCGGCCAGGGGCTTCGTCCCTTCAGGGAGTTAACACTTTATTCTTTAGCTGTGACCAAAGAAAATAATTACTCTCTTATTTTTTTCAGGAGAGCATCTGTTTATTGCTATCCAGCAACTTGTATACATTTCCTGTCCTTAAATGTTACACATATGTTAGCTCAAACACCTGCACAGACATTAAAGGCAGAGTTACTTGCAGACAGCTGACAAAACAGGGTGTCAGACTCACAGTCAGAGCCACACAGCAGAGGAGGCAAATAATACAAAACACAAAAGCCACTGCACACAGAAACCACTCATACCTCAGCCTCATGCACTAACAACATGTTTCTAGGTTGTTTCAGTTAACTCTGCTAATTGGAAACTCTTCTAATACTGCAGAGATTATGTTCAGACAAAGCGTCACACTCTGGTTAGAGATAATGCAGGTCAATTTGTTGGACACACCAAGCTCTACTCTAATTTCCCCCAGATCATTTTGTAAATGCACTGTCCAGATGGCTGATGAGATTTAATTTCATTGTGTTAGGGAAGGTTGAACTAATGTTATGTAAAGGAAGTGTGGATAACTCTGGATTAATTAAAGATCCATGGAGGAAAAATCTGGTTTAAAAGCTCTACCTGACTCATGCAGCCGATCCAGCTTGAAAGCTGTCAGGGTTTGAATTACTAAGCCCACTTTCCACTGATAAAGGCAGTTTTTAAACTAATCAATTAAACTTTGAATCTTTTATTTTTCTTATACACTGTGCACTCATAACTGGAGGAATACAAGGTACTACTAGCTAAATGACGAGTCCAAATGTCTGCCATAGCTGCTACGTGTCAGACACAGACTGCATCGACAACAGTATAGGAAAATTATAATAACTATTTTTCTTGCAATTGATTGATTCACAATTCAAGACATAAATATTCAATAATCTATTTTCTTAAAACTCTGACAGCATACTCTTTTTATTGTGTTTAGTGTTGGATTAAAGGAGAGTTCAAATGTAAGAAGCAGTTGTTTTTATGAAACTCTTTCCAGCTTTATTAAATGTAAGAATATCACAATCTTTCAAGAAATTTTTTACAGAATATTAAGGTACACAATCGTGATGAGTGAGAATTTGTGTGCTTAAAAAGTTGATTGTAAAGTAAATTGACTGTAGCAATATTTTTCTCTAGTACATGAAACGCATCCCCGTTGATTATTTATTAAATGTGGTTTGTCTAAGACATGATATTCACCTTTAATTTGGAAAATGAAAAATCTGAAAATGAAGCCCATCTGATAGAATCAAGCAGGACTTTAGCAAAATTTGGAAGTTAAAGCAAATGAAAACACAGACTAATTCCTTGTGGTGAACTGACCATCTTCCACTGTATGCATCCGTCACTCTGCAGCTACCAGCTTGCTCTTTGGGGGAACATATTCCCTGTCATGGAGGGCACCTGTCAGAGGGGACTGGTGGCTCTCATCAGGCGATGCTACAGACTTAGTGCTGGCGTTGATGTGGCGTGGAGAGAATGGAGATCTGACAGCCCTGCCACAAAAATCAGACCCTTCAGAGGTCGGGTAAAGGGATTTGCTCCACTACCAGCCCCCCTTTACCCCTCTTTACACACACACACACCCACACACGCACACACAGCTCCACACACAAAGTCAAAAAGAGCAGTCGGTCAGAGTGTATGCATGCAGCTAGGCCCTGTCAGCACAGATCTAGATGATGAGAGGCCGCATGTTGGGAATGATTCGGGAGAAAGGAAATCAAAAGTGGAATGGTGGGAGGAGGACTTGCTCAGCTTACGTGATGTTACACGAGCTGAAGAGCTATCTCATGCTCGGCCCAGTGACCCCTCTGACCCTCTGGGGCTCTTGCTCCACGGTAACCCCTCCACGTGGCCGTCCTGCCCCTGGGTATTTGCTCTTTCTTCTTCATCATCTGTTGTCTCCCGGTTGCTCATGTGACCAGAGGAAGACTCTCAGAGAGACATCGCTCTCCAGCGATATCACGCCGTGTCCCTCACGCAGTTGTCTCAAATGCTTCTTACTCATCCCTTCTGATGCCTCCCATCAACCTGCGAATGAGCAACTTTGACAGGGGGGGAGTGGGAGACGGAGAGAATGAGGGGAGGGAGGAAGAACGAGGGCATTAGAAAGACCTGTTTATTTTGCAAGTCTGACAGAAAACTCCCTGAAATGCTGAGTGGGGATCACATTGAGTAACATAGAGTGTGACTTTTTAGGGGAGAAACAACCTGCTTTGGTAAACTTGGAATGACTTTGGAATTATCTGGGCTCTTCTCATATTGTGGGATGTCAGAAGAGAAATGCACTTCAGCAGTTCACAGTTGCCATATAAAGCAATACAGCGAGCATCTGAAATGACAGGTCCCTCTCCGAATGTCCGCAGTTCAAAATGTCATCTCTGTTTCCCTTTGTCTCATTTCCATCTCCACAGCTCTGTGTTTTATGCAGTTAGACACTCCTGGGAAAAATAAGCCTTTCAGATGGTTCACAAAATATTTATTGGCAGCCCACTGAAGTATTTGTGTGGCAGAGCCAGAAAATACAAAAAGTGTTTTTAGAATTCGATTTAATGCTGTTTAATTTTAGCTTATTGTGCATTAAATGTAATTTAACAGATTGTATGTATTACGTATGATGTAAATAATAATTTTAAAAAACTGTCAAACTGAAGAAGTTACTATGTGTTTATTTTCCTATTGTGTAAGTTCTTTCCATAAATATACCTCGATTAAATTAAAGCCTAAAGTATCTCTAAGGCAAGTTATAGCTTTTTTCTGTTTAATTAAATATGTGTGTATGATTGAGTGTCACTATTTATGCTTATTTCACCATAATCTATAGACGCATTAACAAGTAGTTCATTCATATAAAATACAAACTTTCTAAGACTGATGATTATTGTTTTTGTTCAGATTTAATTGTTTTTGTTTTTATGTTGCCAATTTTAAAAAAAAACTTAATTTATGGATTGACCGAGACTGACAACTGATAACTCCTGATAAATGACAACTGATAACTTTGAATATCACTGAGAGGACAAGATCCCATCTCATCGTAATGTCACAATGTGGCTGAAGAATGATGGACAGAAAGACGTCCACATATGAATGTCTGTTACTGTCTAGTTGTCGATAAAAACCATGTAGATTTTATCAAATAGGTGACTCATTTTAAACATCTGGAAAGGACAGAAGTCATATTTCAACAAATGTTTCCCGGGTCAATAGAGACGAGGACTGTCTGATTTAAAATAGACATCTGATATCACGAGGGATTCACACTACATGTCCTCGAAACAGTTTGAAAAACATTCACGTTTTAAGAAAGGATTTTTGAAGAAAAGAAATTACATTTTCTCTGAATGATTATTATTTAATACAATTTTAGCTTAATGTACTTGTACTTTAAGTTCTGACTTCATAATTGTCAGGAATAATTTTTTAAATATTCCTTATTCAGTTTTATTTCCATGATATGAGACCTTTTTTACAGATTATTAAATGGAGATTCATTTAGTTTTTAGATGCAATCTTAGTTTTAACACCAGAACTATAAAATTTATGCCTTTTGAAATTATTATTGCTGCTCTTTTTTACTTTCTTCTGTTTCTATCTGAAGTAAAAAAGCTTCTTTTGCTCTCAATATTAATGAAAATAGTAATAGCTAAAGAAGATAAATAATGAAATAGCTAAAGATTGATTAATTGATATTTTTACACGGCAAATGATGAGAATTTTATCAAGTTGCAATATCAGTATGGGTCCTGGAAATAGTTAGATATTTGTGTTATCTAAGCTGTATTATATGGGGATGTTCATTCAGATAAATCAGTGACACCTAAAATGTTACTAAACATTTAGTATTGAAGAAAAACTCTTTAATTTCCAAACGTCTTGCTGAGAGCTCCCACTCTGGTTGCTTCAGAAATACAGTTTCTGCCTACATGAAAAATGCTTTGTGTGGCAGAAAACTAACACTGCACATTACCTGGAACCCGCCATCCCCACACTGACATTTTGTAGAGGCAGTGGCATGCTGTGGGGCTGCAGCAACATCACGCAGAGACAGGGAAGCTGATTGGAGCTGATATTGCCCTGCTCAGTTCAGGGCAATCCTGAAGGAAAAGTCTCAAGACGGGGCTGGAGGTTCCAGTAGGAAAGAAATCATAAACACACAGCCAGAGATGCAATGAAGAGGCTCAGATCAAATCATAAATAAATGCGAGAATGTCCTGGTCAATTTCTGGACCTAACTCCAGCTGATATTCTGTGGCAAGAATTGAAAGTTGTTGTTCCTTCTAATTGGACTGAGCTTGAATCATTTTGCAAAGAAAAATTGACAAAAAATGTCAGTCTCAAAGCTGAAACATGCCCCAAAAGACTTTCAGTTTTAACTGCAGCAGAAGGTGATTAAACAAATATCGACATGAGAAAGCAGAAATCAAATCCAAATCTCACATTTTATATTTTCATGTCAAAAAACTTAGAAAACAATGTTTCTTTTTCTTTTTCTTTCATGTCACAGCTATGGTCTAAAAAATTATATATTATAATCAAAAAAGCATTTTGAGCGTAATTACACGAGAAGATTTTTGATAGACATAGGACATAGGATTTGACTAATACTCAGATAGCTTGGAAACAAGAGCACTTAAGTCCAATAAAAAAATTCAAAATTACTCAGCCTTGCATCATCACCTTGAATTCATGTTTACATTTCTAATCTTTAATTATGTAAAACATTTAGAATATCACTGTGTAATTACTATTCCTTTGACCCAAGTGATTATCTCTGAACAATGAATCACATCAAATACATTCAACACAAAATCCTGCATGAAGGGACAGAGTAAAGCCTTTAGCACACAAGAGCTATAACACCAAGCAGTCGCTGCCCACTTAAATCTTTATATTCTTCATTCACTTTAGCTTACCAAACAAAGAAGTCCCCATAGGCGAGTAATGAATAATCATTAGCAAAAGGTCCACAAATTATTGATGTAAAATAAGCAATGATTCTTTTTTTTGTTTCGCAATTTATTGCCATTAACAAGTAACTTGCAATCCAATAAATGTCAGCATGGCTTTCAGTTAATTAAAGGGAAAGATATTATACAGTAATGCAGGGTGGCGTTTATATCTCGATTTCCACAGACTGCAATTTACTGCCGGGCCTTTATTTGAAGGGACCCACAAATAATGGCTATTAAGCCGTCAGCGGATGGACAGGGGATCACATTAATGAAATTAGATAAGGTGGAATGGTGATCTACACAGCCCAGACTCTGGAGGCACACAAACCACACGCAGACATGCAGCACACAGGCAAGACACGTTAGGACTCGCGTGCCATTTTGCTCCTGTTTTTTTTTTTTTTTTTCCATTCTCCAGACCTGCTTGGCCCGTGTTTTCATTCCTCTTCTGTCTTGCCTTCACCTTTTCTGCACTTTCCCCCAAAAAAACATCCAGCCAGAGACCCAGCTCGGTGTTCAACATGAGAGCCTGTCAGCTCATCAGGGAAACTTTCCCCTGTTTGTCCCGAACACTGTAGGCAGCCAGTCAGTCCTTCAAGCCTGCCATCAACACTGCCAAAACACACACAGACACACGTGTCCACATCTCCCCCACTAACAGGGAGGTGTCACTCGGGGAGGCAGCTGCACTCGCTGGTGTGACGGCTCCCCTCAAATCAGAGATCCTCGTCCCTGTCAACAGAAACCTGGCCCTGAGGCAACCACTGTCACACGGCGTACACCCCTTGCACACACAAACACACAGACTGATGAGGAAAGGATGAAGACAAGGTGGAAGAGGAGGTTGCTGTGTTCTATCAGGAGAACAGATTTCCACTGTATTAGGAGAGCAAGGAGTGGGAAGGCAGGGAGGGAGAGGGGGATCGGGAAGCGGAAGAATGGGGCTTGGGGGGAGGAGTGGGATGAGGGAAGTGTGTTTTAGTTAAAACAGCGGGCCTGATTTCCTTCCTGACAGAGAGGCCCAATTATTAGCTTTGACAGTTTGGGGAAATTGGCTGTGAGTGTGATGGGACAGATAGGAGCAGAACTGATAGGGGAACTGATAATTGTTCAGCAGACGATTTAGTCAGGTCGACATCCAGCTGCGGATTCAGCCCACAACGCTGAGCCTGTACAAATATAGAGTAAAGTGAAGATTTGTAATTCAGTAAGAAGAGTGCATTTTTCAACAAATTATGGAGGTGCTGCTTAACATTTCTTTCTCAGCGCCACTGTATCCATGCACTGTCTATTCTTGTGTGCGTGTGTGTGTGTGTGTACGGACATGACTTGGTATGTATTTGTGCTGGCAGCAAACATAAGAAGCTCTCTGTGCAATCGGACAAGATGCCGATATCTGAGTAATGTGACAGTGACTTCCTGTCGGTGTGTCAGAAAGCAGCTGAAGGCTTATCAATACTCGCCTGTACTCACATCCTTTCCCATCGCCTCTAAAGAAGATGCAGTATTCCAAGAGAAAACTTTCTTCTTTCATTTTTTTCCCTTCAAGAAACACAAGAATAATCCGCAGAACAGAAGATGAAAACTTATGTTATGGCATCTTGTGAAACACTAATTGTTCTGGTGATTGTATTATCAGTATAAAGTTTGGAAGCTCTTCTCTGTGTGGCATCAAATCTAAAAGGAAATCAGAAAAAAAATGTTTTGATAAAAAAAATAATTACATTTTGAAATGAATTAGCATTTTGCCACTTTCCCCCCCAGACTTTCAGTGAACTTTAAGGATTTTTGAAGGGCAACACTGCCCCCCTGTGGTTATTTGATGCTATTAAATTAAGACTATTTGACACACAACTTCCAACTTAAACGTAGCGATTGTTTTAGACATGCTGCATTTTGTTTTGTGTGTTTTTAACAAGTCAAAGACAGAAATAAGTTTTAGTCAAATCTGTGTATAAATATCTGTGATGAATTATAATTTTTGAACAGTTACAGTTATATCACTTTTTCTGCTGCACATCCACTTCCTGCTTAACATTTGTAATTGATCTAAACCGAGTCCCTCATTGGCAGATCTAATTCATTTACGAACTTGTCGCTCCACATCATTGATTGAGTTGTCTTTCATCCTAGCTTTAATTATGCAAAGATAAAAGATTTTCTCATTATTGTGTTTAATCTAATGAAGGGCCTCACACTACAGCGGGGGCAAGTTCAGAGGTCCAGACTATTGACCTTGGGTAGGCCAAGCCAGAGGAGAAACGTTTTTAATTAGTCAGAGGAAACAGATCTGAGGAGAAGATCTGGAGTTGTCTGTTGGGTTTGTGGGTTAAATACATTGTCAGAGAGTTATAATGGATCTCAGCAGGTTTCAGTATTTAAACCTCTATTATTTACTGAGTGGCTTTAAAATATAATTACATCAGTATACAATGACTGAACAAAATTAAAATTAATAATCCTTATTTTATGCAATATCAACGTTAACCCGAACATGCTTTATTTTATTCTAGAAAGTAACAAATGAAAAACCCTCCTGCAGTTATACAAACATGAGAAGCGGTTCTCTTTTTCTGCACCAAATTCCAGGTTTAGTGCATGTGTAAAATGACTTTAAAAAGCCAAAATGTGTAAGAAATAACTTTTAATGTCACTAATTAATAATGAATTGTTGTATTTGCATGGTGCCATTGTGATCAGTACAAATCATCTGAAAAGAGAAATTGTATAGCAGTCTTTAAATCTCTTACATTTTCCAGCTTTCCAATCTAACAAACAATTGTTTCAGGACTGAATGCTGAAGCAACAAATTAAGTTACTAGATCACAACCTTGCAAAGTTTTGGAAGAATTTCTGTTTCAAATTACTGCCATCACATTAATAACCAAATAATGGTTTAGATCACAATTTGTTCACCAGTTTGTGGGTTTGCAATCACCTATAGACACATGTGTGTTGGTAATGCAAGATTCCCTTTTGTTATTAAATCATGTCATTATTATTCCCCAAACCAAAACTGCATCTCCTTCTTCTTTAGCGCTGGTAAACATTTTTGCCAAGGAAAGAAAAACAGACTCCTTCTGTTCAATAAATTAAAGTACAGGAACTTTAAATAGTTGCAACTTAATACTTTTGTCATCTGTGTAAAGCTTTAATGTTCTAAGCATATTAGAGGGTAGAACAAAGAAAGATCATGTTCAAACAGAAAAACATGAACTTGATGGAAGATGAAACTATGATTTAATCTGAATCATTAACGTAAAAGGACATAAATTAACCAAATTTTGTTTTATTTTACAATTTAGCTATGAACGTAAATTTCTTTATCACTGTTTATCCTTTAGTTTTAATTTTTCATATAGTATTAAATCTTAAATCTGTTGAATTTTAAAAGAATCCACCTGCCTTGGAAGCCTTTACCTTATCCATAAATACCAAACATTTTTGTTCATGCTCATTTGTAAATTTCCCCTGAAAACAGAAGCAAGAGGAATAAAAGTCTGAACTTTGAAGAGCAGGACACTTCTGTTTGTTCTGCTTCTCTTCATAAAATAAACATAGAAAAAACTTCCTGTTAATTTTTAATTTAAGTACAGGCAGGCGGGGATGCATTGTGCAAGATAAAACACATGAATTTGCATTTTAATATTTCATTCGCAGATTTTACAGAGTGATTTTATATAAGACCTTTCTGGTCAAACTGGCAATTTAAAGCAGTTTACACCTCAGCCACTTTTACATTCACACACACATACGGAGATCAGCCGAAGTCAAGTGTGTTTCCCTGGGGAACATCAACATGTGACGGGATGAAACTGGAACAGAACCCATTGAGCCACAGTCCAATCATAAGAAATAAGGGAAGCTCGAGAGAAAACATCAAAATGCTGAGTATGGATATATAACTGGAACAGTTTTGGAAATGTTTTTCTTAGTTATTCTTCTTTTTACTATGATGTCTATTCTAAAAACTTCCATGCTTCACAATAAATTGTAATATGTTTTTCAGAGTGCCCTTGTATTCTAGAGCATCTTTAGGTAAAAGTTGAATGAATATCCATTATGGATCACTTTTTCACATCATGCATCATAATTATACGTACATGGTTTCCTACTGGACCCATCTGATGTCTATTTTAAGGACAAAAAAGATAAATAGAAGCAGCACTTAATCCACTGTCACTGCATGAGTTCATCAGTTTTATTGGCACTTAAACTACATCATCATCATCACTGAGATATTTCACATCATCAGGATGAAAATATGCACACAAAAAAATCACAATATGGCCACATTGTCTCTCTCCATATAAAATATGTACAAGGAAAAAATGATATCGTCTCAAATGCTTAAGACCATTATGTCACCGTATCAGCAGCCAAAACCACAGATACAAAGGAGGCAATGAAAACCCCGAGTGGAACAGCTGCTGCCTTACATCATCTGATCTAGCATATGTTTTTGGTTTTTGAAATCATTGTTAATTATAGCCCTAACATTTCTCACTCTCAGCTGAAGATGCTTCAACACAGCCTGTTATTCTCCAGCAGCTCCTGTGCACAACTGTTAATTAACTGGAAATCAAGTCAATGGATTGTCTAATTAAAGGAGGGAAAATATAGGAAAATAATCCACAGTGGAACATCTTTTCTATACAGACCACAGAAAATATTTTGTTGCAGCTTTATGATTGTCCTTGGTTTCCTGAATATAATTTTAGCATTTCTCATTTTCGTCAACTTCATAAGTTGCCTGTAAATCAAAAAAAGGTTACCAATTTTCTCAATTATTTGTCTGATCAGTCTCTTTAAGCTCAGAAATGAACAGATTAACACTGTGTAGGCTTCAGGCCTAGTCTTCACGTTCTGATCCACTTCTGTCCACTGGGTGGCACTTAGTACACAGCAGGATCTTCTGCCTCCTCATTCATACATTGACTCAGTCAGGCCTGTCTGCTTGAAGGTCTCTGCCACCTGTTTGGAGTACTGCATCTTAGCAGACAGCGCCTCTAAAATATCATTCTGGTCCACAGCAGTGGCTGTTCGATAAATGAAGGTCCCCACTGACTCGAGGCCTCGCATTCCCAGATTAACCCCAAACCCTGGAGGATGAATCAGACAGAGTTGAAAATATAAATTTCAGACATTAAGACAGCTGATTTATCTCAACACATATTTGGGTAAAGAAGTGATGCTTTGGCAGAGAAATACTTAAATTTTACACAGTGTGGAGGAGCAAATCGCCAATGATCAAAAATAAATGTAAAGGGCTCAAAAATAAAACATCTGTCATGGCCAAGCAAAATGTAACATTTTTAAAAAAGTAAAAGTCATAAAATAAACCATATATCTGAATTTTAGAAAACGCATTTGTTTAAAAACAACCAATTTAGCCTTCAGTTTTCATTAATCATTTATTCAGTTTCAGTTCATTTTCTTTCTCATCTAATTCTGTCACAGATATGTTCAGACTTGTCTTTTCTTCTCTCTTTTGTTATTTATTAAGAGCAGAAGTGATGGGGAGGTACGATTCAAACTCAAGGTCTGCAGAAAGCCATGCAAATAAAAGTACATTTAAATTAACAAGATAAAAAAAATACTTGGAATATATTTTATTTATTTATATTTTATTTGTGTATAAATAGATATTGTTGTAAAAACAAAAGGACATGAACGTGTGAATGGAAAAGAATAGAGCAATAAATACAAAAGGACATCCTCTGTAGAGAGGATGAATTGAAGCAAAATACTTAACATTAATATCTTGGCTTTGTACCTGTGTCGAAGTTGAGGACTCGTGCCGCTTCGCCCTCCACAATGACGGCGACGTTTTCTCCCTCTATGTAGGCGGCGCTGACGCGTCTGTGTGACAACTGTATCTCAAAGAGTCGGCGGCTGCACTGCATGTGGTGGAGCGTCACATCGTTGAGACGAGGTTCAATGTCCGTCTTGTAGGCATTGAAGGACTCATGGAAAATGTTCTTCATGATCTGACCAATAAGACAAAGGCAATAATAAATATATTAAGACATATTCTTTGAAAATGTAAAAATAGCTGTATGGGGCCTTTGGCAGAATCTTAATTTCATCACAGCACCACTAATCTGTCTTTTATATTGATATATTTGGAGATTATTTAGAGCTGAAAACTCTTTTCAAATGTGATCCCTGACAAAAAGGTAAAAATAATGTAATATTTGAATTTAAATTTGCATAATTGAAATTACCCTTAGGGGACGGACTGAAGTATTTATAAATGCTGTGAATTTGCTCATTAATGCATGCATTGTCCTTATGTTCAATTAATAAATTTCAATAAATCTGCAAAACACACACAAAAAGTGCCAGGGAACATTTTAATTAACAATATACAAAAGGAAGTTTGGAAGCTTCCTCTTGGAAGTCCCAAAAGTCCCAAAAGTCAACACTGCTACATTTTGAATTCATTTATCAATGAATTCAAAAAAATGCATTGCTAAAACATTTTCACAAGACAGCATCTTAAAAGTTGAAAAAATACTGTATTAGATGTATTTATTTTCATGTTTGTGTAGTCATTTTAGGTTTAAATATAAACTGAGACTTTAAAATGACAAAAGAAGACAAAAAAAATCAGAGATATCCTTGTTGCATCACCAGCTTTGGAAGACAAATATCCCATACTTTGGCATTTTCTTACCAAACTCTGATTACTTCAATGTTAAATGGTAGGCTCAGTATATTGGGTAAACATGCATCCAGCTATTACTCAACTGAAGGAGTTAAATCATTTCTTCTCTAAGATGGCTGCTGTTTTCTTCCTGCTCCAGATCACCAGACAGACAGATCTTTTGCTGTGTAATAGCTTCTAACCTTTGCCGATGCTCAGTTATTAGTGAGCAGCTGATCTGACCGTTAGTCACCCTCTTCATTTTTATTAAAGAAAAATAAACTTGTCTGGTGACTGTGCCTTTGAATCATCTCCACAGCAGCTGTGGGTTTTGAATGACAAGTCTCTCTTCTCTCTATTTTCTCTGTTCAACTCTGCTCTTCTTCGACCCGTACTTACAAAGCCAACTGTTACCAAGTAACAGTGCATCTGAATGGCCACCCACATAGCAACAAGAGCTCCATGGTTGGTCTTGCTATGTACCTGAGTGAACTACCACTGCTCTGTGTGCCGTAGCTGCAGGCTATGCGTGATCAACGGACCTTGACTGGACAATCAAGTGCTTTAAAAGAAAAGAAAAAGCCCCACAGTAATATAGGTGTACCAATTCAGAACATTCTTCTCTACTTATTCAACTATATGCTGCTCTTTTTGCTAGATGAATACTCATAATAGTAACCCATGTAAACAGAATACCAAGACTCAATCACACAAGTGAATCAAAGTACATTTCTTCAAAAAAAAAAAAAAAAAAAAAGAAGCTGAGAATGAATCTTAAATGCCGTACTATGTCTTCACAACAGCATACAGAAACAGAAGTCTTACCGAGGAGTTTGCAGTCTGTCTGAGGTAGCGAACCATTTTGGTGTCAGAAGTGGGACAGGCGAGGGCCATGTAGCGGTTTCTGAAGGTACCATAGATCTTCAGGTGGAAGGCAGACTTGGCTGTCGGGTTCTTGTGCTCTCGGAGAGCCTCCACTCCATAAGCAGACAGGTCAAAATAGAGGCTGTGTGCACGTATCTCAGGTGTGGGCACCTGCAGGTAGTACAACAGGTAATTAATTCATCTCATTCATGTCAATTCAAACCCATAAACTGCAGTCCAAGCAAGACAAACACATTTGAAAATCATCACCTCTGTCTGCAGGCCTGCTGTCACTTCAGAAGAGATTAAAAATAGCTCACTTTTTATTCAGCAGTTCAACCTTGTAGCTTCTCATTTTCCCTCAAGAGAAAATTGATAAATTTTCTTTTCAGTGACATAAAACAGCAGAGAGGCATAAAGCAGCTTTTAGAGCAGCCACTGGAGATGGAGAGGAAGGGGAGTGGGAAGTGGGTGGCAATGGGGGAATGGACAGTAAGGAGGACCAGGTCATATCCTGGGAGGACAATTCAATCACGACAGGAAGCAGCCAGAGAGAACAGTGGCCAATAAAAGGCAGCCACACAGCCAGTAAGGCGGACGTGATATGAATGGTTATAGTTACATAAAAACAACAAGAGACACTTGCTTGTGTTTGGGTGTTAGTCACATTTTAGCCTGGAGCGTTTAACCTGAACCTGTTTATTTCTTCAATGAAAATAATCCTATTCTTCTGTTGTCACTGTGGATGATCTATTATTAACTGAAATATAATTTGAACAATTAGCTTTCATTGACATCAGTCATCTGATGATTCAGACAGTTAAACTCTTGTTGAACTCCTAATTGTTAATCTTTTTCTTCCACTTTAACATACATAATGTTTGGTTGTTGGATTACCTTCACAATACTTCCACATTATTAATACTTCATGTCTATAACGCACCCAAGTCTTAAGAGACGGGTCATTTAGATCCCACATTTTTTACTTTGTGCGTGGTCCAGTGGGGTCGAACTGACCCTGTGTGCGCTTCTACAGGTTGTGGATTTTTTTTTAAGAGCAAGTCACCCAAATCTTGTCATTACTGGCAATAGACTGAAGTTTTTCTCTATTTTTTCCAAACTGACCCAAAAGATTTGAAAACTGGATGCTTTTCTTTTTTGTGATTTTAGTTTTGTGATTTATTTTTTTGGCCAATGAGACGGAACAGTTTGCACACTACTGGTTCAGATCCTGCTTTAGAATAGCTTTCTCGATTGGATTTTTATCTGGATCTGAATCCAATTGAGAATCGATGAGATTCAAAAATTGATGTTCACAGAAGCTCTCAATCTAATATGACTAAGCTGGAGGTATTTTACAACAAGAAATGGTCAAAAATGTCAATCTTTAGATGTATTTCAGATTAGCACAGATGCATGCCACAGTTTCCAGTTACATTGTTTGATTAGATCATTCACGCAAGGAAGGCAAATAAAGTAACAGGGTTCATTATTGACAAAAACAAGAACAGAATATTTATTGGTTCATAGTACATGTGGTAAAATGCACTCATACAATTTTCTTTCTCATTGTGATGATTTTATGATAATTTAACGGTTTCATTAAAATTGTGGGGGGAAAGGT
Source organism: Alfaro cultratus (assembly GCA_903066825.1). NCBI lineage: Eukaryota > Metazoa > Chordata > Actinopteri > Cyprinodontiformes > Poeciliidae > Alfaro > Alfaro cultratus. Next base: position 93,425 of record CAEFZX010013477.1, on the reverse strand, counting down.
TAGGCAATTTCCTGCTTACGTCATGTTTTTCATTACTTTTATTCCAAAGATAATCCCTATGTTTTCATAGTTTCATATGCTTTACTGTTGTTGGGTTTGAACATTTAACCAATTTGTAAGCACTGGCATATCTACAGGATTTATTTAGCACCATTGATCCACTGTTTCCACAACAGGTCAGTTCAGTCCGCCACTTGATATTGGAAAAGCTGAAATCAGCAGATGGATAAACTGATGGATGTCCATGAAAAACAAAAACCGGAGTGTGGCTGCTGACCTGTCTCTGGTCTGATCTTTCTATGGTAGCATTAGCTCCATAGGCGTGGCAGGACTCCACAATGTAGTCAGAGCTGATTCCTAAAACAGAGCAGGAGTCTCCGCACGATCCATCAGCCACCACGATGACTCGAGGCCAGTCATCGTGCGGAATCCGCTGCAGGTATTCTTCCGTAAACTAAAACACAGAAAGGAAGAATACTTTTCACAAATCCAATAAAGGTCCATATGTCTCCTTAACGATTTCTTAAGATTTTTTTGTGTGTGTCAAATTTACATATCTAATATCAAACAAATTCTAATATTAGAAAAGATAACCTCAGCATAAAAAAAACAATTAAGAATGCGTGTATCCTGTAACATTTGAAGTAAAACAAACATGATTTCAGAAAAAACTAAAACAAAAAAATTTTACCTACAGTGGAGCACAATGAAACCAGAAAACAATATATATGCAGACCAGGAGGTAGACAATGACACTCGCTGCAGGTGAGGCAAACAGGAAATGAGTTACACCTGCAGCTAGCAGGCTGAAGGGGAGGAGAGAGGAGATGAACACAGGTGGCACAGAAGCAAAAGGGAAATCCTGAGACCAGAAAGGAAACAAACAAAACCCAAAATGCATAAATAGCAGAAGATGAGAATAAGTTGATAAGGCAAGTTCTCGGAAAGTAACAACAAAGAAATTACTAAAATAAAAAGCCAAATGAAACCCGAAATGCAAACACCCTAAAACAACGTGGCTGAGTCGAAGCAATTCTAGTAGAGAAGGGATCTGAATATTCTCCACAGTGACAAACTGGACTCTTTTTAAAGACAATTTATTAAGTTACAATTAAATAAATTGTCTCTTACATTCACTCAGTTTATCTTAATGTAATAATGGAATTTTATATATATATATATATATATATATATATATATATATATATATATCACACTGTAGTGTAGCAAAAAAAAAAAGCAAAAACAAGGATTTTGTAAACAATGTTTTCACAGCATTATGAGAAGAAAGCGAATGTTTTTCCAGAATCAAACCAATTAGATGATAGAAAAAGCCTACTAATTCCAATATGCTAGATAATATCACCCATTTATGGGAACAAACAGATCACACTGAAAAATTATAGTTAAATAGAATGTAGCACGTTAAAATTACACACATAAATCAATATTTTACTTACTGAAAATGTGCTTTTATTTTCTATGCATTATAGGTGATATTTATACTGTGTCTGGTGGTTTGTTTACATTTCCTCCCCCTTGGCTTGTCTAACGGATATGACTTTGCTTGTTGTGCTATCTGTTCATCTGAAGGAGGAAGCAAGTGGATTTTTATTTAATATATCAGTGAAAGCTATTTATATGAGACATATTGGTTGAGCTTGTCCTAAAAACAGAACGTCCTTTGAACTGAGAGATTTATTAATTTTATGTGGGGAATGTTTGCAACCTCTCACCAGCTTCTTGCCTGTGTTCAGGAGGAAAAAGAGGCAGCCAAATCAAGTTGGAGGACAGCCAGCCAGGCTGGGAGAGAGAATAAAAAGGTTGTGGAGGGACTTTAATAGCTTACATCCAAAGAGATCTATGTCTAATCTGTTTAGACCACATTGAACAGGTAATTTAAAAGACCCCCACCCCCAACATATTCTCAGACCTTTGAAACATTCGCTGGGAGAGTAAAAGTATCTGTCATCAAGCCCACTGTCTTGTCTAATCAAGACGAAATGGCTGGGTTGGCAGTAGCTCTGAAAGAAGCCGCAGATTGCTGTGACCGAAAGCCCTGCTGACCTTGTCCTCCATCTTCCAAAGGTCACTGAGTCACAAGACAGGGATGAGAGCAAACGCTGAAATAAAAAGGAAAATCTGCAGGCCAAAGCCAGAGAGAAAACTAAGATTCAGCATGATTACACTTTTTGGGGGGGGGGCGGGGGGGGCCTTTAAAATTAAAAAAAGGGCGATAAAAAAAGACAGATAGTAAATGACAAGTTAAAATAAGGTGTACTGGAAACATGTAAAATGGAAGATTCAAAATGTACTACTCAAGTACAATGCCTTCAAAAAGTACAAAAAGTATTCGTACTCCTTTGACCTTTTCACATTGTGCAAGGTTGCAACCAGAAACTTCAGAGTTTTTTTTTGGGATACATCGCATGAGGATGGAGGGGATGATGCATTCAGAATGATGTGCAGAAATAGTTCTCCAGAAAGCACAGAGGTTTAGATGTACCAAATTCTCTCCTATTTTAGTCTCACCTGGCCAGACCCTTTTTTCCACATATTTTACACAACTTGTGACAAATTTTCAATGAGACATCTGGGTTTTTAACAATCACTTTGTTCTTACCATCGTTTCATAAAGGCCCAATTTCATGGAGAGCAGAGCTAATACCTGTCCTGTCAATTCTTCCAACCTCCTGCATTTCCCTATTGCTGCTCCAGCTGCGCTATGTCTTAGAACATTTATTTGTCTTAATTATACTTTATAGTATATCAGTTATACTTTATACTTTCATAATTATACATTCTGAAATGTTCAGAACGTGGTATAATGTTCTAGAACATGGTAGCCGGTGTGTTCCCTGGTTTTCATGATCCAGTTTTTTTCCGGTTCTCTAACAAACATTTAAGACCTTCACAGAACATTGGACTTTATACTGAGATTACTGTGCGAATCACACACATGCAACTATTTAGATAACTTGAGATGTATTAGAGTAAAAACGGATGAATAGAAATAGATGCCACACTATTTTGTTTTGTATTTGTAAATAACTTTGGAAATCATTAATCCCTTTCTTTCCACTTCACAATTAAGCTCTGCTTTTTGCTTGTCCATCACATAAAATCCCAATAAAAATACTCTAAAGTTGTTGTAAGCTTTCTTGTGAAAAATGTAGGGGTCTGAATACTGATTTAACCATTGTAACAAGTGAAGGTTATTTTAAGGCAGGCCAAAAATAGTCGCTGCACTCATACTAATTGTTGCTCACTCTGAGCAATGACAGCTTCTCTAACCGTTTTTATCTCAGTTGGCTACCTGAGCTGCAGCTGTAAGTGTCTTGTTATTTCACCATTATATTGTATTGATAGCTGAAGCAGAGCTGAAAAATGCCGTAATTTCAGCAGCCAGAAAACACTGAGTGATTTGATTTGGATGCACGAGAAAATAATCTTCTGTTGGAAAATAAATCCTTTGGAATCAAAATAGGATTACATTCAAAATCCACTTGTTTGATGCCGTAAAGTGTCGAGGTGGAGACTTGTTTAAGCTAATTCTGTCATTTGCTTTTCATTGACCTACTAAATGTTGAAAAGGGTTGTTTTTAGGTCAGTTTATATAACATGTGATTTCAGCTGAGTGGATTCTTTCAGTTTAGGATTACAGTGGAGTGCAAGAAAGAGATTTGCTCAGGGCCTGGTTTGTTCGGTGAGAATTTGAGAAACTGATCAATAGGAAGACAAGGTTTACGATGACAACTTGCAAGCAACTAAAAATAAGTTTTTGGAGAAGAAAGCATGTCCGAGTTGTAGAGGGATTTAAGTCAATATCAGCTTTGTTCTGCCTGGATCAAGAGCCTGAGGACACAACTTCCACAGGGAGCCTTTATGAAGGGAGAATCACTTAAGTTTTGTTACTGACACAGCAAACCACAATTGACTTAGTGTATATTTCCAGGAGGTCTATATTGGTGAGTTTTAACATAAGCGAACACAAGGATGAGAAAAAATAAATAAATTTAGGTAAGGAAGCTTATGTAGACATTTGATAATTTTTTTCTTTACATTTTAGTCAGTATATATGTGTATTAAATATGCATGTTCCACAGCTTGAGGAACAATTGGTTAAATTCCAATCAGTTTTCAAAATGCAGTTAATTAATTTACCTAAGTCCTAGTTTTATTGTTAATCTGATATGTCTCCGTATTATTAAAAAACAAAACAAATTAGTTTCTTATTTATACATCTTCACTGAAATTAACTATTATACTTGGAAATCTGACTGTAGCATTTTGTAGTGTCGGTAAACAGGCTAAAGATACAAATTAAAATTAATGCTTCAGACAAACCCTTTTTTTTTTTTTGGCTACAAGTTTTATGACTTAAATTTCCTCAGGTGATATATTTAGAACTAAACACCCAGTAGCAGCTGGTTATTCTCAATGGTTATGAGAATAATTCTGAATCTTAAACTGTCATTAAAATTTGGACAAATACAAACTATATTAAAATAATGTAACTTTTAGTGAACGTTACATCAGCAAACTAATATGCTTTCTGATGGTGATTAATGTCTAACATTTAAATCACTCAAACTCATTTTTACAGTGGAGTTTACTTTTTCCCTCAATATTAATTTACTTAAATCACATTGGTTTTGCTTGTGTCTAACTTAACAAAAAAATAAAAAATGTAAAAAAGCAACCTTAGTTCCCAGCTGCACCTTGATCTCCACCTTCTGCTTCTTCTGCTCCAGGATGCTCAGCAGATACTCCTGAAACACGCCTATCCTAGTGAAGAAGTGATCGTTGTGCCAGCAGCCCTCCATGTTATCAAAGTCCACTCCGAGTCCCAGGAGAAACTTCACACTGCGAGGATCCAGGGCGATCTGCTGGGGCCGGCAGAGCAGCGCGGTCCGGTACCTCTCGTCCAGCACGGTCAGCTTCAGCACCTTCCCGGAGCGGACAGCGACCAGCGCCGCCGTCAGCCCCACGGGACCGGAGCCCACGATGAGCACCGAGATCCGCGCACGCCATTGCCTGAAGCCGTCGAGGCTGACTTTCACCACCACGTACAGGGCCACTACCACCAAAGTGCTGAGAGCCGTGTCGAAGGCGAGAGCTCCGTACTTTTCCTCCGCGGTTTCCCCGATTCCACCAACTCCAGCGTTTTCTGGCTGCAACCCGTTCATATCGCAGGGAGGGAGAAACGGGCTGACTGGGGGGCTTCCAGGTATTTTCAGACGACTAACCAGCCGTCCACATTAAGGCATTCATTGCAAGAGAAGAGATGACTTTGCATCCGTGCACAACAACCCGAGCGGCCGCAGCTCTAACACAGACCTGCTCTCAGCTGTGCAGCATGACTTCCTCCGCCTGCCTCGCTCCTTTTCTCTCTCCCAGGCATTAAGGTGTGAGTCCAGGGAGCGTCAGCAGGAAAGAAAAAAAAAATCTGTTTTTTTTTTTCCTGAAGGTGTTCGGACTTTAGAAAGGAAGCTTCAACCATGCAGCGGGCACTGAATGGTGTGCTCTGACTTTACTCTGTGGGAAATTATTGATTGACTTGTTACTAAAACAAGAGAGCCCAGATCGGGCTCTCTTTCTCTAAGACACACGCATGCACTTACTGTGAACCTAAAAAAAAAAAAAAGGTTAAAATGCCTTAAATGTTTGATTTACATAGTGGGAAACTTCAAAATCTTATCTGTCTTTTGTGTTACATATATCCTGTGCAGCTATGCAAAAACGCCTACAAATCTTTGAGGCAAGTCTAATAAAACATATGTTCCTGTAACCTGGCTGTATAAGTATACCTATAAGCTAATATGACATTTTATGATTTCAGCATTTTGTAGCTGCTTTAGATTGAACATCTGACCATTCTATCTTGTGAAAGTTCTCAAAATGATCAGATTTTGAGGGAGTTGTGTTGGCTATTCCAAAAATATCTTCACAGTTGGGACACTCAAAACATCCCCATAGCATGATGCTTCCACCACCATGCTTCATTGTGGAAACGTTATTGGCATGGTGATGCCAGTACCTCCAAACATGATGTTTCTAATGATCCCCTGACTCCGGATGTGGTGCCATGTGCCTTATATATTAAGGATTTTCTTTTTTCGTCTAGTTGTTTTACACTTTGTGTGTAGAATTTTGAAAAAAGAGATTAATTTAATACAATCGGAAAACTGTGAAGCGGTGTGAATACTTTCATGATGCGCTACAACTCTTGTCGTTTCTAATTCTTTTAAACTATGATGTACAAACGTTTCATATCCACTGTAACTTTAGTAGAGCAGCAACATCACAAAAAGACAGCGTCCTCAACCATATTTCAGCTTTTTGGTATTTATGAATTTTTAGTGTTCTCTGAGTTTGTCTCAAATTACTGGTGAATGAATAAAAAAGGGATATGATGATGATAACTATGGTGACATGCTTGGACAAACATCTCGCCCTCCTCTCATTTCTCCTGGATCCATCTGCGTCATATAGATTTCCAGTTCATTCCATCCCTGTTAATCATTGTCAGCATCTAATCCTGCCTGCAGCCTTCGCACCGTTTTCCCTTTTCATTTACCTTCACTTTCATCTCTTATTTCAAGAAGCTGTAACAGTAAAGACATTGTTACATGTCACCATGGTGATAGCTAATCAAAAGACGAGGCCAAATTTGTATGAAGAGATTTTTCTTTCCATTGAGGTGTGGCTGTTAAGAATATTGACACACTGCGATTAATGCATCATCAGTTATATATTTGCTTTACTTTTTATATCCGTCTTCATCCACATAGGTATGGGCCTCATTAATAAATATTATCCAAATTCACACAATAAAATGTTAATCATGGTTATTATTTTTTTTAAAATCTGGTCTCTCTCTAGTGACTTTCATTGACTTTTAAGTATTTCCTTGACCTGCTAATACATTTTATATTTCGAAGGTGCGTATGAACCTGAATACAAGTCAAAGTGTTTACACAGGCGTATTTGTTTCTGACTGGAAAGGGCTTGTTTTTATAAATCCATTTACGTTGCCAATGATCTGAATAGGAAGCGAGGGTGAGATAGACAAAGAAGGGAGGCATGCTGGTGTGACACACTACACCTCCACCAGTAATTGGTTTTCACCTCCACTCAGGTGCCTGGCAACTATCACACTGCCTGGTCATTTGACATGAAAAGAGTAGCGAAACTCTTAATAGCAGTTTTTTTAAAAAAGGAAGAAAAAAAACCCTGCAAGCAGGCGGACTAATGAGGCTTTTTCAGAAAACGTTAACAGAGAACTTAAACATGATGTGAAATACGGTTAAGGGGTAATTTAATACAACTAATGATCACCATGCTAACATAAACTGTTTTTAATTCAAGTAAAAATTTGTTTATTAATTTGAAATACAACACAAGTGCCTAACACAATCTCATCTAAAGGTTGGTTAATTTGTAAAGCATCTGAATGAACTTGCAGAAAACAGTTAAATCAGAATGTTTATCTCTTATTTCCCATCATGACATATGTGGTTGCATAATAATTACTGAGACAATATCACAAATCCTGAAGATTTGAATTTAAGTGCATCAAGAAGATCCCCAACCCAGCTTCCTGTGCCTGAACAAAAAAAGATCAGAGAGCAGGTTTGGATCAGTCTGACCACATCTTAGTGCCAGTAGGGTTTGTTACAGACCTGAGGTCATCAGACACACACACAAAAAAATACTAAACTCAACATAATGAATGCAAACCCTCTTTGTCCGTTTTGTACACATCCACCCAGAGGGCCGCGGGCAACAGACCAGGTCTTGGTATCCAATTAGTTCTGGAGGTTTTTAATGCCTTAATAATATGACAAAATTGGATTAAATAGAAATAGAAAATGATAATAGGTGAAGCAGTGAGTTGAGTTTTGATGATACACAAAAGCACACATTTAGAAATACTATGTACCCATTTTTTATTGCTATTATACTTCTATAAATCCCCCACTGTGTTTCTATAGAGGCTTTTGAAAGTGTTATAATTGCAGTTTGAATGTCTGTTTCTTTCTTGATGTAAAAGAGTACCTAGTTGCTTAAAGGTGCACTCCATAAACAAATATTTTGTTGAAACATCTTTCAATTCAGGTTTAACATTCATACCTGCTATTAAATATAGAAAATCTGGTTAACCCTTTATGAAACTTATCCAATTATAAGTGCAATGCACAGGTTACGGTACAGTTGAAAGATTTAATGTAGGATCAAATCTTTCAACTACATCCACACATCAGTAGGTTTAAAATTAAACCTAACTGGATGTTAAGTTGATGACCCAAGCACATATCAAAAGTGGCGTTTGAAGAGGTAAAGACAGTTAGAAAATGCTTTTGAAAAACCCTGACCTGAACTTAATTTGGTCTATGCCTTAAACCCTGGTCAGTGCCAGAAAACCAACAGATTTAAATGAGCTTTACAATACGTTTAAGTAGTCATGAGGATCAAGAAGTACACCAGAACTCACTTGATGACTACAAAATAGATTGAGGTCTCATTTGCCAAATGACTTGACCAAATATTAGAAGAGATGAATAATCTGTTATGTATACTTTTAGTCTTTTGTGGGCTATAAAAAGAAATTGAATAGGGCACCCAATTTCTTTTTTAAAATGTATTGAAATTATACACGGTTATCTGTCCACTGTGGAAAAAAATACAAAAACCTGTGACATTCAATCCCACAATGAATATATGGAAATCTCTGACAACCAGCTGTAAATATATTATCTATAAACATACCTGTAAAGTGTATTGGTTTTTGTAGTTATCCCAATATTTGGATTTCATTCAATATTTCCTACTTAAATAACATAGTTCCACTGCTTGATACACAAAGAAAGTGTGCAATACACAACTTTCCCAAGATATGAAAGGTAACAAAGAGAAGCTTTATCTTCCAGTGAACTGCACTTTCAATTAGACATTTCAAGGCCTTACCTAGAACATGGATAACAGTGACACAACAGATTAGATTACGGGGGAAAAAAACTAACAAAAAAAACAAAACATTTAGCTTACTCTAAGTCAAGGTCGGGTGAAAAACCTTCACAGATGAATGCACTGACCTCAGATAAGGCAGTTTATTTATGTCAAATACTTATCTACTGTGACTGCTAAAGGAAATGTGGTTCCGCCTGTAGTTTGACTTCAAGAGGAAAGGAGTCAACTCAAGAGCAGAAAGAATCCAACACCAGCTCCTTGTATTTGCATTGCCAGCCGTCAACCTGCCCAGATGAGCCTCTGGTTACGTGTCCAGAGCTGACAGACTGTAACTGCAATGACGTGGTCTGAGGCAGCCAAGAACATACTATCACCACGAGAAGCAGATCCCATCGCCATGGTTACGTAGAGTAATAAGGTCAGCATTTGACGTCGGATGTTACCGTCTGAACTACTAAAGGGCTTTCATAAGCACTCAGTCGTAGCAAAAATTAACTTTCTGCTTGAACAATTAAATTTTTCATCGTCATCCTAAAAACTGAAAAAAATAAAAGCGTCCTTTAATTATATTTACGTCTAGTTAAAGTGTCACTCATGAATTCCCAGGTAGTAGAGCAGCTTGCTGTGGAGAGTCCTTTATTGTTCCTATAGTCACATGGTTCATATTGACTAAACAGACATTGGTGACTAAAAATAGTCCCATTCAGAAGCTCTGTTGCAGTGGACAAGTGAAAATCTTGACAATTTAAAATCAAAACATAACTCAAAAAGGAAAAATCATATTTGCAGTGCATACAAATAAAACTGTTCTCTAAGAAGGTGAAGTTATACACTGACTGGGTTTCGTATTTGCTCAAAATGTACACAGAGATTAACCAACAGAAAGCATCACGTTTAATAGTCATTTATTATCTCAAAGTGTAATAAAACTTACACCACTTTCATTTAGCTTTACAAGTTACTATTTGTGTTTTGTTTATTATCCACATGAAAATGTCCAAGTGAAAACACATGTTGCACAACATTTACATACTATCTTCTCATTGTAAAAAGGAAGAAAAAAAAAAGTACACCAAATAAGAATGTATGTTTGGTACATATTAAAACTGGCATAATTCTGCCTATATGTTGTTGATCCAAATCATGTTTTAACTGATGTGTTTTCAATAAAGGTAACAATCTTAAGAAATTCACTGAAAGTTTCTCAAATACTTTCTTTATCAATTGCTATTCAGTCATAGCAAAAAAGAAAGAGCAGGTGTGAAACAAACAGGAAACATTTTGTCTTTAATGGGCTCCTGTCTGCATGTCAGGTACATTGTCTCATGTTAGAGAGCGTTGTACTCCACACACTTTGATGGATCAGTTGGGAAGTGTTTCTGGCAGATAGTCATTAGCCTCTTCAGACCCTGTAAGAAAGACACGAAAATGTTGAAAAAAAGTCTATTTTGGCCATGTTAATCTTTCAGAACAAGGAACGAGCAATGCTATGGTTACTAAGAACGCATAAGCTTTATTATGTTTAAAAGAGAATTAATTTTTTTGTGTATAAACTAAAAAATAACTAAAAAGTAATAGTTAAAAACTCAATTTTAACTAAATTCAGTTTATTTATATGATGCCAATTCATTACAAATGCAATCTAAAGACACTTTACAACACAAACTGTACAGTTAAGATAGAATCAAACTCAATTTCTTATATACTAATTATATCCAATTAATAGAACGATACTATTAATTGGAGCAATTAATAGAGCAATTGCTCTTTTATCATATTAAGCCAATATGATAAAAGTTTTCTAAGGGAACCCGTCTGAAGGCATCGAGCAATCCCTCACCTGGAATGCAGAGACAGTGAACAACTGATTGCATTTTATTTTAAAGCAAGAAATATTTCAAAAATAAATCATTTCTGAGCTTAAATCATCATTCTCGATTTATTTTATATCAGTAACACTATGGTACTGAAGCCTTGCTCCAAACAATTATGTGCTGAAGCTCAGAATTATCATCAAAACTATTCATCTTTATCCAGCCCTAAATTCAGCTTAGACTCATAATGCATTCGAGTGCCGAGAAACCGGGAAGTCAAAATGATTCTGCTCGAGTATTTTTATTTACTGTTAACAGCAGATTGTCATCTGTTATTGAATCTCAACAACCATGTCCCAAACAAGACTTTTTTTAGGCTGTGATAAACATCAGAGTTATTTTAAAACTGACATTTACCAACACGAGGTCACGCTGTGGCTCTGCACTAAAAGAAACAAACTGAATGCTGTGCTTTGTGCGCAAAAACTCTGTAGCTTTAAAGCACAGTAAAACATCAGCAACAGATATAATCTCTTAACAAGAGTTACAACATTCTGCCCCAAAATAAAGCGAACTAAGGAGATTAACAACACCTCACCAGGGACAGCCATATGCAACTGTAGTCTCCTATAAACTGACATTTTGCTATAATTGCCCATGTTTTTATGCAGCAAAATGTGTAGGGTTGATTTAAACGTTTTCCTCTCCGTTTTGAAATGATTTACTGATAATTTGGCTCATAGTAGACATTATTTTAATGATTCTCCAGGTAGTCAAATGCAAACAAAGCTGAAGACGTCTTTTTATTTAATTCTAATAGCGTAAAATCAAAATTTATATAACTAATTAACAAAACAATACTATTTTCCAACTTCTGCTTACATAAATAGATTATAAATGTTTAAAGACAGTAAACAACAACAGGTCTTGAGTTGAGGTTCACTCAGAACCAATCGATGCAGGACATTCTTACTAAAAATAGCTTTCTATTCATATTCAGAACTGAATAATTATGTAATTTATTTAACAAAAAAATTATTTAACAGAAAAATATAGATGCTGTGAGTAAACCGTTGATTCAGTAGTCCTTTACCTTGTATTATGAATGTCACCTTGTTTCTCTCCAGAAGTATTATTATTAATGTTTAGCATGTTAACTGATGCCTGATGCCCTTGAAGAGTTTTAATGGTCTAAAATGTTGAGTGTTTCATAATCTCTCTGACTTACAGCCAGTCAGACCTCAGGGTGAACTTGCAGTAGTGTTCATGTATGTACCTGAGACTAGAACTGTCTGTAAAGTAATCAGTTTGCTCTGCGCTGGTCTGAGATCTCTGTTCTTTACTTTATGCTCCCTCATAGAGAAATAACGCACATGAAGTGTTGAGAACTTGGCAACATGGGAAGGAAAAGTGGTGGAGTGGAGTCGAAAGACTGCTTTAAAATGAGGAATGACTTCATGTCCGATAAAAAGAGCTGTTTCATGGTTGACGGCTGGTGCTTTCTGTTTATGAAATATCCAATATGATAGGGAAATAATATCAATTGTCAAGATGCAATATGTCCTGTTAAGTTAATATTTTATGTCTGTAGCACAAGCTCATTAGTTCAATGGTAAAGTTCTGGGTGAAAAGTTGGAATGACACAGAACAAATATCAAACACATGGAGAGGCACGAGCAAAAAAACAATGAAAGCCAAGGCACCAAATAAAAAAGTGTCATTACCAAGGTAGTATACAGAGTAATATGATTGGTAGATGCAATGAGAAGTTCACAAGGAAGTCATGACGCTAAATGTTCCAGATAGCTTTAGAAGCCATAAAATAAAAGGTGAAAAAAAACAACAACATAATAATTTCACCATAAATCAATCACAATCAAGTGCCTTTTATAAGATTTCTGTCAAAAGTCTAATCAAAAGTCTTGTTCAAGAGCCTGGGATCACCCACAGAGAGCTTTAGAAAGACGTAGAAATAGCAGGGGCATTTTTCCCCATGAAATCAATAAAATAATCCAATCAAAAAACAACGGTCTCCATGGACACTTACTGCAAAGAAAAAATAGAACATGGTGCAAATGTACATTGCTTAAACTGTGCTGTAGGTGATTTTGAAAAGCCAGTGAAATAATAGGAGAACACTGACAGGTTAGATAAAGCCAAAGATAAACTCCTTGGATGTAACTGCATACAGCATGCTCGGTTGTTTCTGAGAATACTATGCAAAAAGTAAAGGTGGGAACATCATGATGCATGCAGTCTTACACCATATAGTACTGACAAACCTCATATAAGTGTCTTGAAGCTGTCATTACTAAGACAGGTTATCTTAAAGTATATAACAAAATTCTCAGAGTGCGTTTCTTTCTTATTCCTTTTATGTTTTTTACTTATACCTTCAATTTGGGAATTACTTTACTCACCTGAATATATTTTCTCTGTGTTTCATCATTAAGAACATGGGCCACATGTTTGGAGAAGATCTTTTCTCGTCCAGTACGGGCATGGATTCCCACCATGGTCACACCAATAGGCCAGGGAGCATTACCAATAGCCATCTGTAGGTATGCATCATTAGCCTGCAATGAAAATTGGTTGTTAAAACATGCAGTCATGAATATACAGTAGTCAAAATAAATGTGAACTGCTAACTTACCTGAACATATTCCCTCTCCAACATGAACTTAATAATGTCTGTGATTGACTCTTTGATGTCAGAAGGTAAATTCTGAAATAAATAGAAGAAAATAAAGACAGAAAAAATAATTCCGCCTGTCATATAAGCTCGTAAGAGTCTGATTTTAATATTTTATTTTAAAAAGCAGTACCTTCTTCCTGAGCTTCTTGAAGAGGGGCTCAAGGTAAGACTCAGTCTGTGAATGTGTTGCACTGGCTAGCTTCCCCTGAACGCTGCGCTTCACGTGGTCCTCTCGGCTGTTCAGATCTTTGGCCCAAACACCAAGAAGAAACTACAACAGCAAGTGCAATCTGTTTGAAAACAACTCTAAACCCACTAGGACTATCACATCCATACAAGTTCTCATCAAGACAGTAGCAGCAGGTAAGTTTTAACGCTACATAAGCAGTAAAAAGGCTATATTCTTGGTAATGTGGCATAAAACATAACATAGCTAACGTAAAACGACCGATTAAGTTACAAACAATTTAAATAAGATTTCTTACATGACTATGAAAAATAAATAGTGTTTTATACAGTGGTAACGAGAGAACAAGACAAACTTCAAAATAAAGTCACAGCATTATATAACTCCAAGCAAAGCTAAGGAAAACATGTTTAGTTGACAGACTCAACTAGAACTGTCTGTAAACTGCCCCAAAATTCTTCACTTTTAAATAAATGAGCACAGAACCATGTATTGCCTTATGTGTAAACTGTTTGATAACTTTTCTTTTTAAAAGAAAAATGTGGTCTATTAATTAACAGGGTTAATTTCATGCACATTAGTCTTGCCCCTTTTTCCAGATCCAGGACTATAGCAGAGATCTTAGACAGGGATTAGGTGAGCTTTACAGCATGTGCTACATTTGAGTCTTATAATTAAGTTAAATTGATAATTGAATTCCAATTCAATATGTATTAAGGAGGTGGATTAAGACGATATAGTGAATCAAACTGTGGAAATATCATCTAACAGCTCCCTCTAGATAAAAATAGGTTTTTTTGGCTTACCTTTAAAAATTTGGCAATGACATCCTGATCTCCACTGTCATCCCCCGTGCCCAAGGTTTTCCCAAGAGCCTATAATTAAATTCAAATAATATGACAATGTTTTTTTTTTAACTCTGGTTAACAAAACAACATTGTATAGTAATTAATTCATGAATAAGAAAAACATAAGCTCATAAAATGTAACTTGAATGAAAGACAGTCACTGGAATTATTTTATTCCTCCTACACTTTCATAAGTATTATACCTCAAGCTCTTCTATGGTGGTGTTTTCTTCATGAACTTTCAGGTCGTGCTGTGTGTCTGGATCCCCTGACTCTGTTCCTCCAACAATCTCATTCAGGTACTGCTGGTCGATCTTGTCCATGGCAGCTTTCAGGTCATTCCTCAAACCCTGGACATGGTGAAAAAACAAAGACGTATCAGAGTGGTGACCAAATCTAAAGTAAATGCAATACTCAGCACAGAGTGGGGTTATTTCGGAGCTTTCTAGAGCTTTAGAACAATAGTGGTACTGCTTCTGTTTCCTAAATATTTTACCTTGTTTACTTCTGGGGTTAAGATCTCAATTTTCCGAAGTCTCTGAAAAGCGTCATAATCAGATTCTCCAAACAATCGGATTGGTTCTCCTCGCTCTCGAAGTCGTCGAATTACCTGCATAAATAGAGCAACAGACAAAATTTTAATTGCAACATGCAAAGGGAAGAGTTCTGAAAGACAGGAAATTATGCTATACTGACCTCCTGTCGTGACAGAGTCATTGGCAGTTTCTCCTCTGTCAATTCAAGCTCCAACACTGGATTAGCTGAAGTGGACGACTCATTTTCTTCTGCTTTATCGAGCTTCAGGACAGCATGGATGAACAGAAATGTGTTGATTACCGAATCACGCTGGGTAACACTGATAAATTCATCATAGGGAAAGATTGTTCTCTTGCAACAAACGCAAAAAATTTTATAAATTTAAAAAATTGATTATGTCAACTTAAATGAAGACTCTGTCCTAGATTAATTCAGATTCACTTCAGCATATTAACCTCACACAGCCACAACAGTTCAACAGAGCACATCGCAGAGGCATCCTTGGGCTTTTCACATTGGTCACATTACATTTGCAAACTTCAATGTAATTTAGTGATATTTTATGTGACAGAACCCCACAATACATATTTGTGAAGAGAAAGGAAAATGATGTGCAGTTTACAAAATGTGTTAGTTTTTTCTTCTTTTTTTTTTGCTCTCTTTGCTGTGATCCCCATAAATATATAATAAATAATAGGCTGATTAAATAAGCAGCCTAGAGGCAACATGTACCTTTTAATTTACATGCAAAACATGGTAGAGAACTACACACCCCACAGAACATGCTGTTCCCATCGGGAAACATAATAGTGGCAGCTTGATGCTTTGGAAATATTCTTCTTCCACTGGCAAGGAGAACAGAAATAAAACACAATAGATTTAAGACTATGGAGGAAATTTGACCTCCAGGACAAGGAGCCTAAACATAAAACTGTGGAATGACTTATATCAAAATATATGAATGCATCAGAACGGACCAGTCATGGTACAAATATACATCCAACTAATAGTCTGTGGAAACTGGCAAAAATTAATGTTCATAGAAAACAAATGCATGGTAAACGTTTCAGATTTTTATTTATGAACATTTCTGAAACTTTAGTTCATTTTCCTTTCTGTTTGCTCTACAGTTTTTGGTGTTTCACATAAAATCAAAGAAAAATACATTGAAATTTGTCGGTTATATGATGTGAAAAACCTCAGGGGATATGAAAACATGTGCAATGGATTGTTTATCAAATATTTAAATTAAAGACTTTCACTATGACAGATTTAAACATTGTTTGCACACTCAAAAGCCAAATTGAAACTAAAGCAAATTTAGTGTAAAGTGGGAAAATGAAAACTAAAAGAAGATATCAAATCATGCATTAATGCACACATGCATTGCAGCCTTTCAGATTGTGATTTCAGGTGCACAGTCTAAACGACCAACTATAAAATGGTAAGAAGACGTTTCCCAAGAAAATACAAACTAAACATAATTCACTGTTACAGCAAGAAAACAATGTGTTTTGTGTTTTGAATTCTGGGAAAACAATTTTGAAGGGATTACAAAAATAACAAATAATTCTTAAGGCCACTTGTAGTTGGTCTAAAATTCCATCTTTTTAAAATAATTTGCATAATAAAAGCAAAGCTTGACCAGATAACTGTTTGTTTTAAACCAATATTCCATATTAAAATACAAAATCAGGCTGTGTCCCATCTAAGCTTCGTTTCTTCCTTCCCTTATCTACTTACTTTCTAACAAATAGTTTTGGAACTTTAACAATTTTAGACGAAAACTGAATGTCTTAAATTAAAACATCCAGAAAACAATTACTAATTTACAGTTTCTTTTAATCCAGAGAAGATGCCAAGGAAGAGGAAGCTTTTGGGGCACAGTGTTTTTATCCTTTCATCATGCATCCTGTTTGCTACTTTCACTGAGCAATCCCATACCTGGCTCTTAGGAGTCTCTGTCTGAACCTAAAGGTGCAGGCAGCAGAGGTAGGTTGCAGAAAAACAACACAGTGAACATAACACTAATGCAGACCTGAACAGAAGTTCATGGCCTTAGTTTGTTTTCTAGAGAATGTAATAATAATAAAAACCTTTATTCAACCAGATAAAAAACCTCATTGAGAACTACAGTGTCTTTTTCAAGAGGGACCTGGTGAGATAGCAGCACTGTTTACAAGTATAAATATTTACACTAAGTAAGTAATGCAGAATTTTACAGCAATGCTCGAGACAGAATTGGTAAAATTACTCAGATATGTCAGCATGTGAGAGTAAACACGGTCATAAAATATGCTAAAATGTTTACCTTGTATCCACATCTCTTAAAGTACTCCTCTTTTTCCTTCTGTACGAGATCAGACCTTTTAAAGCATTTTTTGGATTCCTGGAAAAAGATCATTAGTTATTACTTAAAAGACTATCCATACAGGCTTAAATGAAAACACTCATCACAGGGTAACCCTACAGAGTAAAGACAACTCAACTAATCGTTTTGATTTACATTCATTGTATGCAATTAGACAATAAACAGAAAATGTCGCAATTGCAGAACTTTACAACAAACAAAAAAACCACACAAAAAATGTGTTTATTTTACTATCACAGTTTATGCTTAGAATAACAAAAACAGACAGTAGAGTGAGATTATAATAGTGACATTTTCGGCTCACTGAATATTATTATCAATATTATTTATCAAACTAACTTTTTCTTTCTCCTAAAGGTGAAACAGTTATACTCAGTTTGACAACATAAAACTGAAAAGTTGATTAAGAAACTTGACTCATGTTAAATCTTTAACTGAATGATACACTAACAAAAGATAACTATGGATCTTTCAAAACACACATGATTGTATTTCTTTACATACAGTCATAAATATTATTTGCAATTGCAGCAGAGTAGCGAATTTTGATAATTACGACACAAATAAAGCCTAAGCTAACGTGGTATCACCCTATGTAGCTTTGATCAAACTATTTTACAGTTACAAAACAATGCTAATCATATTTTGGTATAAGTGAATACTAGGAAACAGGTTTATGTTAAAGCGTATAGGGTTTGAATGTTTTTTTAAAACATGTAAGATACCTATTGCAGTACTGGTGGGTGATAGATCTGACAAAAAAACGACCTTTCTAGAAAGAAGCTAGCTTAATTAGCGCTAGCTAACAAATGCTAGGCTAATATTAAACTAAACTTAGAAAATACTAACATCTCATAATACTCACATCAACAAGCTGTTTTTCCTCCAGAAGTTTCCTCTTTCTTGCTATTTCGGCTTTTAGTATATCCATTTTGTTTTTACGGAGAGCTTCTTCTTCTTCGTCTTCTTCTTCTTCCTGCTTCGCAGCGGTTGGTAAGCAGCTTTTAGGTGCATTACCGCCCCCGTCTGAAGTGGAGTATGGATGAAACTATTTTCTATCAATAAAGAACGTCATTTTCTTTCATTAATTTAATATTTACTCGTATTCTCAAAAACATTTGAAACTTATATTCCTCTACTATGTGTATATTTAATATACACATATACGCTCTACAAACTCACAATAATCTGTATATGTTTGTTGAACATTTTAAGTGTCTGCTACTTACATATGGGGAACCAAATCTCATCCTTGACATGGTCTCATGTTCTTTCTTGATTCTATGACTTTTCCTAAACTGCCTCACCTTCAGTCGAGTACTACAAAAATATCAAGACTGAACTTCTTCAGGATATAGACAGGTTTTCTTAACATATAACTTGACTATTATTTTAACTTCACTGTTGCTTCATTTTACATCTAACTGTTGCATCTTTGTTTGCAAAGTAATTTCCTTTAACTCCAATTTATGCAGGAATTTACAATAACTGAACCTCTATATCTTACTCATAAATTCTGAATACTGAATTATTTAATTCAAAATGTCACTTGTTCACAGACTGTATTTAACCAATCTGGCTGGTTGAGTTATTTTCTAAACTTTTCCTAAAAAGTTTATTATTAATATTTTATTATTATCATAATAATAATAATAATAATAATAATAATAATAATAATAATAATAATAATTTTACAGTTACTAGGAAACAGGTTTATGTTAAAGCTATAGGGTTTGAATGTTTTTTTAAAACATGTAAATATCTGTAATAATAATAACAACAGATATTTATTTATTTATTTATTTATTTATTTATTTATCCATCTATTTGTCAGAGCTTTCTTTTAGTTTAAATTCCAAACTGCACCCTGGGAAATGTGTTACTCGACCTTCTAAATGAAACATACCATCAGGTGGCGCAAAGGGATATGCGACGATTTTTTTTAATATTAAAGTCATTAATGTATTTACATGGCGAAAGGGAAAGAGCAGCGTCACGCTGGGAAAGGAGATCACGTTCAGCAACAGCGTTTTCGGGGGTAAATTCAAGTCCAAAACGACGAGAATCATCCGATGACAGGATCCAAAGCGCAGGAGGAAAATAATTGATTAATAAAGCAGACGGACAGAGATTTTTGCGCTGAGTGCGTCCGATAGGCTGGAGGCATTGATTTGGCGGTGTGGTGAGAGATTTTCCCGTTGCTCCACTTTCTGAATTATTCTCCTGAAGATGGAGTTTGGGGGAAGGAAGAGGAGAAGAAAGTCGCAAAGCTTCAAACTGGTCACGGATGAAGGTAGGCTGCGAGACGCGCTCCTGTGCTGTGTGTCTGTCTGTCTGGCTGTTTGTCTGGCGCCCGGTGCCAAGCACAGACCATCCGCAGACAAAAGCGATGGCCACGACATTGCAGCAGATCTGTCGATCGATTTTTACCCACACCTGACCGTGAAGATGTAACCATTAAAGCAGAAGAAAAATAATGGAAAAAACGAGAAGGCAATATGACGTTTGTCTTCCTTTAAATAAATGATCAGTAATTACCTAGACAGAGCAAAAAATATGTGATCATCTGTTGCGCACTAATCTGATAACTACAACCGAAATTGCTCACTTTTTTTTGCTGAGGATAGAAGTTCCAGAACATCTCGATGGAGAACTACTTTATGCTACCCACAGGTGGTGGTTCCTGCATGGGATGGGAGGAGGGAGTGTTCTGCTCCTCACACTCCATCAATCTGCAAAGCTTCCTCGACTCAATTAAGCTACAGTCACATGTTTTCCTACCTTTTTACATTATCTAACATATTTTTTTTTTACCAACACTCTTTTCTGTCATATCTAGATCTCGGCTCTTTATATGGGATAAATTCCAGCTGCAGAGATGCCAATGGTCAGAGTAAGGATGCTGCCGTGCCTCAAGGTTCGGATCATTTCCAAAATGTTTTTAGATTGTGTACTTGGAAAACCTAAAAAGTATGAAATGTGATTGCATCATTTACGTATGAAAACATTGAAAAAGGGAGAATAAAAGTATAAAGAAAAGGGCAATATGCAATAAGATACAATATGTCTTTGATAGCACATCAAGTCTGAAAATTGTCTTGCAGCACTGCTCCATTTTGCTATTTTTATTAGCAATAGATGTCCCAGTGAATCAACCTATGTTCAGTTCAGTTTTTACTTACCCGTTTTTTTTCCTATTGTGATAAAGGCTGCGC
This sequence comes from Alfaro cultratus, assembly GCA_903066825.1. NCBI lineage: Eukaryota > Metazoa > Chordata > Actinopteri > Cyprinodontiformes > Poeciliidae > Alfaro > Alfaro cultratus. Next base: position 72,785 of record CAEFZX010013477.1, on the reverse strand, counting down.
TTCATATATTTAAAAAAAAAAAAAACAGAAATTGGCATCCATCAGAAAAATCCAGATTGGTGCATTTATATTTTTAGCCTTTAGATCCTTTAACTGAGTTAAATTGGACTAAAAGTTAAATTTCAATTAAATGCCAACAAAGAACTGAAATTTTTAGTTTTTAGAATATGATCAAAAATCACATTTTTAAAGGATCTGTATTAAGTATATGATAATCGGAGTTTCCTCAATTTAAAAAAAAGTTAAATTATCCTTTATCTCAGTGTTTTGTTGTTCCATGATTTATGAAAATATTAAACCCAGACTTGGAGAATGTTTTGCAATGAATAAACCATTATCTCATCAAAAATAAACAGGACAAAACAGATTATGGAACAGTGTAGAATTTTGAAGTTGAACATTCGTGTGAAACTTTGCTGTGGCAAGTGCCACAAACTATGTTCACCCTCATATCATCTTTATGTAGCTTGGATGGGCAACGAGAGCATGGAAATCAAGAAACAAACCACTGGGATGATGAGGCTCCTGGGTGACAAGACTAGCAGAGTCTATCAGCGTTTGGGTGCCGAGCAGAACAGCTCAAAAAAAGAGCCCCAGCACAGCCAACTGAACTGTGTGCACACACCTCCAATTTTACCTGTTGGGTCAGAAGACGGCCAGTGCCAAAGCTGCAGCTCTCCAGGAGACCCAGAGCCTCCACCCTCATCCGAATCAACGTCAATCCCTAATGGTCGAGCCTGCAGCCAGTACAGTACCCGCTCCAGGACTGTCAGCACCACAAAGGATTTAATAAAACCCAGTGAAACAAAAGGTTTGGTGTCAGGCGATTTCTAAAGAGGAAAAAAAAAAAAAATCAATGAACATGTGATGCTTTAAAAAATAAGCATCCAAACCCCTTTAACTTTTTTACATTCATCATCTCAATAAAACCTCAAAATTAAATGCATCGTATTGGTATTTGTGTGACAGAATAATACTAAGTAACTCGTAATTGTGAAGTGGAAAGAAGATAGGCTTTTAATGAATTTTCTTTTTTATATAGATAAAAGTTTATAAACTGATCTGAGTCTATACTAGCACCAGCTATTGCTGTAGTTGTTTCTACAAGTTTTTTAATGTCTTTATAACAATAAAGCAAAAATTACAGTCCGATTAACTCTTTGTAGTATTTAGGGGATTTCTGGAGGTAATTGTATACCATGTACTTCATTTAGGAGTATCAGGGTAAAGGGATCTGAATACAAACAGTCCAAATTATTCATTTGCTTAATTTATTTAAAAAATAAGCTATGCCATGAAGTGATGGTATTTGATAAGGATCAAATGGATAGTTGTCCTGGGCAGCATTAGAAAGTGGTGTGCACTAAATTATTAAATTAAATTATTGTTTACATCATGTATCTACCTTTCACCTCACAATTATGCACTACTTTCAAATTCCAATTCTGTGATTGTGATGTGACAAAAGTAGAAAAATTAAAGAGGCATGTAGAGTTTTTAAAGCAATGCAAAAGAAACAGGGACTTCAAGATCTTGTAGAAATGTAACTTATTCCCTTTTAAATGTTTGTAGTTACAGATGTATAGAAACATAATTTGTTAAAGTTTGTAAGTAAGTGAAAAATAATAAATGTGAGCACTCCTGACTTTCCAACAGATGAGCTCCGTCCTGCTGTGCCAGAAATCCCCTGCTGCATGTGTAACTGTAAAGGCACCTTGCAGGCGATATTGCACGAGCTTCGTGCAATGAGGAGGCTGATGCAGACTCAGAAAGGTCAGCAGAACATGTGCATATGACTGAAATAGGAAACTGGGACAATGAAAACATAATGTGCCATTTTTCTTTTAGGAACATTTGAAAGGCAGGAACACGCTAAATCATCATGCCAGCCTCACATCAGCCTGAGTTCTTCTCCACTCCGCATCTCTCAGAAGAGAAGACCAATTTATAAGGTGGCTCCACTGACTCTCTGTGGCACCGGAAGAACGGCTCTTTTTTCTCCAAGAGGTTCGACTCTGAAAACTTCACCCCCAGAAGCTGCGAAGAAAAAGGAATGTGAGAAACTCGACTCATCTATGATCTCCTGTGATGTTTCTGAGCCGCCATCTAGGAATGATCAGATAGCAGACTCTGGCACACACAGTCCTCTTCTGAATGCACTCGGTGGACATCAGGCATTAGAGGTAATATTTGCGCTTAGCAACAAGTGATCATCTGAGTTTACTGTTCTAGATTTGTTGCTGTCCTTTATTCCATGCAGCCTAACATTAAAGCCTAATTTTTTAAAGCTGTTTATAAGCTGCAGGTATAGAAAATGGTATTCATTGCAATACCATCCTCATGTTCTTATAAAGATATGTTTGTGATATTTTAGTTACGGCTATATTGAATGCATTTATATTTTGTTGTTGACTCCATCACAGTCTGACGTTCGCCTTGCGGAGGATTATGATGTGTTTATCTCAAAGGCCCAGCTAGACTCCATTTTGGTCAACTATACACGCTCTGGCAGCCTGCTGTTTCGGAAACTGGTATGTATCCATAGTTTTTGAGATTAGCAGTAACATAATAATATTAGGAAATGGCTAGTGTTATGCCTTTTATGACTGATGACAAACTCACACAATAATATTTATTTAAGTGTTTCAGTCACACAACTAACTTGCTTAACTTAAACATAAAAATAACTTGCCTTATTTCTCAGCAAAAAGTAATGTTTTGGTTACAGAAGCTGTTTGTGAAATGCAAAAAAGAGTTTTTCTGCAGAAACTTTACCCGCTAAAGCATTTTTAAAAGCAATATGGTTAGAGTAACGGTAAAAATGTTAGCTAGTGATCAATGACATCCAATTTAATGAACAAATGAACAATTTCAGTCTTATCCTAGAATAAAATCAATTCAAAACAATTAAAATTTATTGCTGCATAATGGTTAGAAATATTTGTTTTACCTGTAAGGGCGAATCATCATAGAAGTACTGGCAAGTCATTTCATAAGGACCCTGCATTTCTAGGTGACTGTTGGTCATTTAAGTTTAAAGATTTGTTTTTGTGAGCTTACACAGAACAATGCCAATAGCCATGCTGACCATTAAATAATTAGAATAAAGTAAAAAAAAAAAAAAAAAGTGAAAAATATAAAAAGCTGTTATGATAAAATATTTGTTTTTCCAAAGCTGTACTGTGTTTTTAGGTCTGTGCCTTCTTTGATGACGCTACTTTGGCCAATTCTCTGCCAAATGGTAAAAGAAAGCGAGGGCTCAATGACAACCGTAAGGGCTTGGACCAGAACATTGTGGGTGCTATTAAAGGTGAGGGACAAATACATACAAAAGGAGTTACTGTAGAAAGCACAATTTGTTTCTACATTTTTGTGTAATTTGTGTCCAGTATTCACAGAGAAATACTGCACTGAACACAGAATAGAGAAGTTGCCTGGACCACGAGACTGGGTACAGATCCTTCAAGATCAGATCAAACTTGCCAGAAGAAGGCTGAAACGAGGTTTCCTATCATTAATCTTGTTTTTTGAAAGTAAATAAAATGGTAAATGGCCTGTTCTTGTAGAGCACTGCATCAAATCCAGAGGACCCCAAAGCGCTTTACGCTACATTCAGTCATTCACCCATTCATGTACACACTTAGCTTGCCACCAATATAATATCATGAAACATTTTCTTCTTTCAGGTAGACAGATAAAGTATTTGCAAATAAGAGTATTTAATGAAAAATGTCCAAAAACTTACAAAAGCAGAGGAAGAAACTAAGAGCTGAATTTCCTGTTTAACTGAATTAATTACCCAATAAATAACTGAAGACTTAGTGAGAGAAAAAAAACAACAACAAAATAACAATGCCTCAAAATCAAAATTATAATCCTAACACAAAGACCAATGAGTCACAACAGTTAATGGTCATTCCGTGTCATCACTTTTGAAGGAAAAACTGCAAAAGCCTCAATTTGGTTATTTTGAGCGATTCAGATGTGAACTTGGTACCACTGTACTGCAGCATAAATGCATGTCTGCTACAGCGGATTCAAGGTTTTCTGGTAGACCAGAGAATTAATGGTTTTATCAGTTACCACAAGTCATCCAGATCCATCCAGATAGTTTAACTTTCATAGGGCCACTACAATTTTTGACTGTCAGTTTGATTTGATTTTCTGTAATGCTGTTAGTTTTACACTAACTCTCACAGAACCAAATCCTTTCCTTTGTCTCAGCAGTCTACAGATCATCAAGATGTTTCTGGAAAGCTTGATCATCTGAAACATTTCAGTAGACTACAATGAAAAAATATTTTTACTGAGGTTTCTTCTGATTTTTGCTTTTTTGTGTTCACTACATAAAAAAAAAACATTTAATATTATATTTCAGTAATACTTCAAGAAAAATATTTATGGTAGACTCCCAATATTCAAGTGAAGGCAAAGTAAACCAATCACTTTTGTTCTTGTCTCTGTCTCAACAGATGCTACAGATGCTGAGGAAAACTCAAATGAACCATCTACAAGTACTAACCTCACATGAATCTGCATACAACTGCATGGCTATCACACACATTTACAGCAGGTGATGATGTCACTGATTTCATCCATTTTGTACCTTTAAGTGTTGTTACAATTACATAATTTGTTTGCTCTGACACATTATGAGCAAACAATGGCTTTAACTTGCTCTCATTTACTGTCATAACACATTCACAAATTCCTATGCCTGGTCTCCTTCGTTAACTCACAAGTCTTTGCTATGTTCCTTCTGTGACATTTGACATTTCCATGCAGCTTTCTAAAATGTCAGCTAATTATACTCTCAATATGCGCAATATTCTCTCTATATTGTATCCATAGTTTTCTTAGTTTCAGAACTGCTGCTCATGGTTACGCAGATTTCTTTTTCAGAAATATTATAAAGCATATTAATTTGTTTTTTGTCTTTTCTCTGCAGGGTTTTATTTTTAACAGGTTCGAAAGTGGTGAGCAGAAATTGTTAAGCATGACTGATTTCATCAGCTGCCACTATTGCCTGGCAGCAGATCAGTTTATCGTTAATATTTCTCTGGTTTTATTGATTTGTCACCCTCCGTCTTTCCTTTATATCAGTGATCAACAATTCGAACTGCACAACAAAAGTTAACAGAATGATCAAATTAATTATCTGCTATCAATAAATTACACATTGTACATACAGTATGTGCCTGCTGGAGTTTACATCAGGGCACAGACTAAACCACCAGGATCTGGGATACTGAGTCATTATACAGAAGAGGTAAAGAAAACTGAAAAATGACCTGCAGTTAAAACCATAGAAATGAAAAACATTTCAACTGTTTTTATGATGGTACTAAAAGAGATAAGACCTGAAAAATACAAAGTATGTACAAAATATTATACATTTATTGTCCAAAGACGATATCTTTTAAGATGTTCTCTATTGTGAATTGTGCCTTTTAAGTGACCAATACTTCAGTGGGTGTAATGTGCAGTGCATCATCCACCTTGTTTGGAAAGCATAGTATTTAAATGTGATGTATTTTTAGTAAATTTTTGGAATTAAATATAGACTGATGGGGTTTTATCTGAATAAATGAATAAAGATGTCAAGGTCCGTCTATGTTTTTTATTATTATTATTATTATTATTACTGAAACCTTAACAAATGGTTATCAAAGCAGATATTTTTAATATTGTCAAAACAAATGTATTTTTCCTTTAAATAGATTTCACTCTACATGAAACGGTTATCACTGTATCCACCAATAAATACATTTTCCAAAATTTATTAATTTTTTTTAAATTAAGCGTAATCAGCATGGTTCAAATTGCACATGGGAAAGAGGATTTTGATATCTTCAGTCAAGACTTGAGCCCACCAAATTCCATGAAGAACCATCAGGAGGGTTGATCAGGCTTTCTGAGAATGTGTGTGCAGACCAAGAATTTCTGCACATAAAGCAAATCATGGTTTACTTCATCCGAGGAAACTGTGTTGGACCATGGAAGAGGCTTACAGCACATCACCACCTACAGGAACAAATCTCCCTCCACTTTAACTATCGTATGGATGATGACTATAATAGCTTCTACTGCAGGTTAGAAAAACAACCATTCATATATCTCACATCTCAGTCCTGCAAAGCATTAACTGTGGGGGAGTTGAATATAAATACATTTCAGATTTTCCTTTGCAAACTATCGTGAAAACTTTATACATTTTCCTCATTTTGACAGTAACACTTGCTATTGTTATTTTTAATAAAAATCCACATAAATTGAAGTGTGTTGAAATTTCATGGTTATTAATACTATTAAAAGGTACAGTTTATTAAAACTTAATCAAACCTATTCTTAATATATTCGAAAAAAACAAATATGGCACTTGTTGTCTACCAACCTTTTTTTGTTATTCAAATTGACGTTTATAAGGAAAATGTTTTGTTGGATGTAAAAGGAGGGAAAACACAAATTAAAGGTACACTCCATTGTAACAATTTTGTTGGCAGACTTTTGGAATCATTAAAGGGGATGTTGAAGAAGCCACCGTGCAAACAGAGGACCCTTTGTTATCTGGTTAGTTTCCACGTTAAATTAGGCGCATGTTTTTACATAATAGCACCAGCACAAATTCCTTATAAATAATCGTATTTACTTTGCATTTACTTTTAAATTATATTAATTATTTGGTCCTCTATACAATAGTTAAAAGACAATAATTTATGATTTCTAGTCAGGCATTCTAAGAGGTCGCCTAAATGTAGCCCTGGTGCGTTCTGTTGCAGTCCCCGCTCTTGTGTCAGGATCCACCGCTAACCCGAAGCTGGTAAGGATAAACTGCTCAGACCAATTAAAGGGGAAATGTTGCAAGAATCCAATCCGGTTTAGCTCTTAAACTTGCTCCTAGGCTCATTCTGTACACTTGTATTGTACAGTCTCATTACGGCGTTTGCATTAGCAGCACGTTTAGCGATTTAGTGCTAATACTAACTCTGATGTTGCACACATCGCATGGCGAGGGAGAGGAAAGGGTTAATTTTTTCCGCCGCCGACATTTTTGTTAGGCGCCCTGCCGCAACTTTTAACTTGCAAGTGCAAGCAGCCGGGGTTACGGTTCTGCACTGTAAATCAGGGTTAAGTAGAAATGTGCACAATGTTTGCGCTCAGTGGCAGTACGGCTAGCATGTCGGGTCTCCAGGGGCTCTTTGTTGCAGATTGCAGCCTCAGCTCATTGCCGCATGCATGGATCGGCTAGCCACAGCTAGCAGAAAATCTAAGCTGCATTTTCAGCTAAACAGACGTTGAGAGTGTAGTTGTTTCTGCAGACTGATTTGTCTCAAAGTCTGATTTTATAAATAGGCTGCCGTGTGTTTTACATTACAGTAAACAGACGTTTTACACGGGACATTCTGATATTGTCAGCCAGTTCCTCAGGTGTTGAATGAACGTGGAATCATTTTGTGTATTTTGGTTCCCTTCAGCAACTCCAGTTTGCACAATAAACTGAATATGTTTGATGGCACAGTTATAACCACGGCATATACACGTTTATTACTTTTAGTTCTTTTGATTGGATACGAACTAAACATTCAGTTCCCATTGATGTGATGTTTGGCTTTGATACTTGCTTAACAATTTTGAAATTAAAATTTTTTTATAGATTGACTCCATCTGACAAAACAGGTATAAAATGCAGGTTAATGTATTGAAATAAAAACCTCTCAACGTTAAATTAGAGCAGGTGAATGGAGAGCAGGTAGTGGAAACCACATGAATCATGAGGTGAGAAGATAACATTCCTTTGTTGTTTATGTAAATTGACACAAATTTGACCTTTGTAAAAGGTATGAGTGCTGTTCTGAATTTTTTACTTAATGGTTTATTATTTTCAGTATGTATTGGACAAATATCTGGAAAATTCCTTAACTCGTACAAAAGCATATAAATCATAGTGGAACATGCTCTCTCAATCTAGTCATACAGTATGTTTTTGTCTAAGTCAATGGCAGTTTTAATATTTTGTTTTGAAGAACGTGCCCATTAGAGACAGTAAGCTTATATGTTTTAATCGTTTTATTTTAAAGACAGTTGGAAAGGTCAAATATGCACTCGCTGGCCACTTTATCAGGTACTTTGCTAGTGAGTGGTTGGACTTCTTTTGCATTCAGAACTGCCTTAACTTGTTACTGCATATATCCAAAAAGGTGTTAAATATTTGTCAGAGATTTTGGGTCAAAGTGACTTGGTAAGATCAAGTCGTTGCTGCATATTTGTCTGCTGCACATCCATAATGTAAATCTCTGATTCCAACACTGCCAATGATAATCTATTGTACAAAATCATCATCATCAGCAGCAGCAGCTTTATTAAAGACACAAATGGGTCCATAGAAAGACACAAAGTACTGGAGTACAGTGAAGTTACTACCATGTTCAAGAAGCCAGTTTGAAATGATTTAAGTTTTTTGACATTATGACAGATAGATGTAACTTTATTAGGTGGGTACACTGGGATCATAAATGGATAGACATGGTGAGCAATAATACTGAGGAAGGTTTCTATGGGGCCCCTTTATGCCTCAGCTTCCTGTTCTCAGCTGACATGGGTGACATCTGGCTTGGTCTTCTATTGTTTCAAGGTTTGTTATGCGTTAGAAGATAGTATTATGCGTGCCTTGGTTGTAATGAGTTGTTGTTTGATCTACTGTTGCCTTTCTATCATCTCAAACCAGTCTGATCCCCTTTTACTTCTTCTGTTGCTCAGTTTGAACGTCAGCAGGTTCTCACCACCACATTCAGAAGCGTAATGTGTTGAGTTGCTGGCATGTTGTTGACCTATTCTTGTATGTTAGCAAGTAATTCCACATGTGTACCTAATAAAGTGGCCGGTGAGTGTATGTAAAAGTCTAGTGTTAATTTGCTTTTTGATTGTGTTATTTGCAATATGTGCAAAATAAGTTTCTTTTGTAATGTAACCTCTTTGATTCCCTTCTAGTTTTCTTGTGACATATAGGTGTTTTACATCATTCCCTCTTTTTCTTGGTCTGTTTTTTTAGTGGTGAGGATCCGGAGCTCCATCAGAAATGTCTGTGAGGGAGTCTTTTAACCCCGAAAGCTATGAGCTGGACAAGAACTTCAGGCTCACACGCTTCGCTGAGCTGAAGGGGACAGGCTGTAAGGTTGGTTGTCCAAATCAAAATTTGACGGTTTCTGATTGAAAATATTTACTAATGGTATCTGAAAAAAAAATGTTGCCGCTGTTTTTCCACTGATCTTAGGTCCCTCAAGAGGTTTTACAGAAGTTGCTCGAGGCCTTACAGGAGAACCACTATCAAGAGGATGAACAGTTCTTGGGGGCAGTTATGCCTCGATTAGGTAATAATTACCTTATCTTACTGCCGTGGTAGCAGACATGCTAAAGTAAAAGCTTGGACTTGCCAGATGGAATGAATGAGTGTTCAAACTGAGGCCTTGTGATGTGTCTGACCTAAGTTATTAACTTACACTCATGTTCAACACTCCTACAGTTGTACTGAAAGCTTTAGCTTGTTCTTTGGGTAACTTTTATTATACAAAAAGTGCTCAATCAGCTGAGAGTGCTCACCCTTGGTTAAAGTAAAACTGACTGCATTACACTTAATTTTATAAGTGAAATGAATTTGCTTGTACTGCTGAGAAAAGTAGGTTTTATTTTGTAACTACGTCATTGTTAAAGACTATTTGCAGTTTTACTCTTTGCTAAGATTTCTGTTTGTTTTAAAGGAATAGGCATGGACACATGTGTGATCCCTCTCAGACATGGTGGACTTTCTCTTGTTCAGACAACAGATTACATCTATCCAATTGTTGACGATCCCTACATGATGGTAACAGTTCTCCTTTTTACTTGAGTTTCTCTTTTGTCTGCAGTTGTTAATACTGTATTTCTATCTACACTTAAAAATATTCCTATTTCCAGACTTTCTTCCCTATTTTATTGCCTTAAGGTTGTATTGATTTTCCTACGCATAAATCTGTTCGGATTATTGATGAAGAAATATCTGCCATAAATTCATTTGGAGTATTTGTATTTATGAATTGTGATATGAACAACGTATGATATGAACAATCTATAAATGTGAAACATTACAAAATGTGAAAACAAAGGGGTCAAGAGGTGTGAATCCTTTTGTGCACTTCTGTCTCTGTGCCGCACAAAAAGATTCTGTGGTTAATTTGTTTCTGCTTTGCAGGGAAGAATTGCTTGTGCCAATGTTCTAAGTGACCTGTACGCCATGGGAGTGACAGAGTGTGATAACATGTTGATGCTTCTGGGAGTCAGCAACAAGATGTCAGAAAAAGTAAGATAAGTTTTTATTTGGTGAGACAGTATAGCTACTCAAGAAACAAAAAAAACAATTAGTCGTTTTTGTAAATCAGTTCAAGCGCTTTGCTCTTCTGAGAAGTTCTGGTTATGTGATGGTGGCAACACCTGCTGAAGTCCAAGAGGTTGCATTTTGTTTTTACATCAGACATAAAATATCTAATAATAATATCCTGAGTCCATGAGTCAAGGAAGTTGCAAAAGATCGTATAGCATACAATTTCAGTGCTATTGCTCTGATTCTTTTAGATGGATAATTTGATGGAACTGGGAGATTTGAAGCATCCATTCTTCATGTGTTTCTTTTACACTTGCTCAAATGTGTGTGTTTGCAGGAAAGAGACAAAGTCATGCCACTGATCATTCAGGGATTCAAGGATGCTTCAGAGGAGGCCGGCACGTCTGTCACAGGGGGACAAACGGTGGTTAACCCCTGGGTGGTAATGGGAGGAGTTGCTACAACAGTGTGTCAACCCAATGAGTTCATCATGTAGGAATAACTTCCTGTTACATATTCATTCCCTTTGACTTTTCAATCTCTGTTGGAAGAACAAACACCATAACAACGTCATGTCTGATGTCCTTTAGGCCTGATAACGCAGTGCCTGGGGACGTGTTGGTGTTGACCAAACCGTTAGGGACCCAAGTGGCTGTCGCAGTGCACCAGTGGCTAGACATTGTAAGTCTTTCTAATTGTATTTTTTGTCTTGGGATACCTTCTGCTATTTCATAACAGACTTTCCTATTTGCTTTCTTCAACATTTAGCCTGAGAAGTGGAACAAAATCAAGCTGGTGGTAACCCAGGAAGACGTAGAGTTGGCCTACCACGAAGCTATGTTGAACATGGCCCGGCTCAACCGCACAGGTAAACCTATCATTCATGCATGATACATTTGAAATGTTGTGTGAGAAGATTGCTGCTCACTGATTGGCCAAGGGGAGAGGAAAAATGTGAAGGTTTTACTGAGGTAGTGCAAGGAAAGGTTAATTAAACTCTAGAGCGACTATAATAATATTTAGAACCACAATGGACGACCAGGTAAAATTAAAGTATAATTTTGCATTTCAAGTTTCTGAATTACACACCGGCGGCACACTGCAATTAATATCCACCTGTAGAGTGGCGCTCTGGAGATCTTCAGCTGTCAGCTTTTCAACAGAAACACGACAGGTTCGGTGTGGAGTAGAGTGAGGATGATTCAGGGGAAAAGGGACAAATGATTATTCATCTGAACTCTGTCTGTCGTCCTTCGTAGCTGCTGGCCTCATGCACACCTTCAACGCACATGCAGCCACCGACATCACAGGGTTCGGAATCCTCGGCCACGCTCAGACGCTGGCACGACAGCAACGGAGCGAGGTTTCCTTCGTCATCCACAACCTCCCAGTGCTTGCCAAGATGGCCGCCGTCTCCAAAGCCTGTGGGAACATGTTTGGACTCATGCATGGCACCTGCCCTGAAACATCAGGTCTGTGTTGATGTGGTTCTGACATCAACAACCATAGCTTTATAAAATCCTGCCAATAATGTTTGTTTATATGGAGTTGGATGGAGTAAGCAAAGTTTTGGTAAGAAAGTCCTGAGTTTTGATCAAACAGGATGGAGTCTATAGTACATAAACATGATAAAATAATCTTTCTGCACTCTAAGAAACTAGGGTAATAAAAACAGTTTTATTTTTATATCTATAAGCAAATCATCAACACATGATATTTTCAGCAAATCGCTTTTAACTTGTCATCGTCAGGTTTCCTTTGATGTCTTATTTAAAAATGAAAAGCACAAATGGGAAAAAGCTTCATCGTAGTCCACTTTCTAAAATGTTAAAACTTTAAATTCCTGAAATTTAAACAGCCAAATTTGTCTCTTGTAAGAAAGGGAAATTGTAGCCTTTCAGCCTGCTGGCCACCTATGGATAGCAACAGGTGTGGGAGGGACAGCTCTGTTTTACCTTATACTCCACAGAACATGAAAACAGTGTGGCGTCATTAAAAGAACTTTGTATTGCAGTTTTTTAAAAGTTTATATCGGTCCTTTTTAGAAGTTTTAAAAATCTTAATATGCTTGATGACAGTAAATGAACCATGTCTAGTGGAGTTGTTTAAGGCTGTAGTTGCCATAGTTTTAAAAACTTCAGTAGACATTGATGTGCTACGTTCTGCAGCCCTTTTGCTCTCATTATAACCTAACATTATTGCAGTTCTTTGGTGTTGGGATACACGTCACCAGATTTTTTTTGCCGTTTTTTTTTTAACACTTTTCCTATGATAAGTGTTTGGCAGAACATGTTACAAACAACAGAGTACATCTCTCAGAGTTGTACTGAGAGATGCGGACCAGTTCCATCACACGCACAAAAACAAACTGACCGATTCCTTGTTCTTTCCATTCAAAGGAGGCCTGCTCATCTGTTTGCCCCGGGAGCAGGCTGCCCGCTTCTGCGCCGAGATCAAATCTCCAAAATACGGAGAGGGCCACCAAGCTTGGATCATCGGGATCGTAGAGAAAGGAAACCGCACCGCTCGCATCATCGACAAGCCGCGAATCATCGAGGTGGCACCGCAAGCAGCCACGCAGAATGTCAACCCAACACCCGGCGCAACCTCTTAATCCTCGACTTGTTGCCTCATAGACCTGAACCCCCAAAACCTCTGCTGAGAGTTTTTTTTTTAGACCTATAAACTACAAAACCATCGTAGAGTGTTGACAAATTTACACAAGATAGTAAAATAAAAAACACAACAAAGACTGGGTTGGCGTGCATCAACGTGGAAACAGCCCCACACAGTGGCCTCTCAAGGGTATGGCACCACCCAGTGGACTCAAGCTGCAGCTTCCCCTTGAAAAGAAATTGGCAAGAACTAGGACACACTCATAATCCATTTTATCTGTTTGGCTGTATTGTTTAATGTGCTTGATTGGCTGGCAGCTTCTGACGGGAGAGTAGTAATGAAGACAATAACCTGTTGATTCATTTTGAATCTTTGAAAGTCTGGAGTCCGTTGCCTCTTTTGTCTCTTAAAACTGCTCTGATCAAACAAGCACACTGTGTTTTGATGTTTTTGTTTTTCTTTTGCTTTGTACAGTTTAAAGGCCTAGATTTAGTTCATTGCTGTTCCTGATGCCTCGAAACACACAACCTGATCAGAATGACTTCTTTTTTTATTATTATTACTTTTGTATCGTCCCCACATATGCTAATAAATACTCAAATCGAAGATGGTTGATTTCTGCTACTTGGGAGCTGCACTCATGCGATTGAAACAAATCAAGCTGTTTTAGTTTTAGCTGCACCATTGTGCTTTCTTCATATGTTAAAGATTATTTTTTTAAGACATTAAGAAGAAATTTTTCATTCCAAATGTAGCATCATAATTACAGGAATATGATGTAGTTTCCCATTGTAAATTTTAAAAATATCTTTCAAAAACTGAGTGTCTTGGGTCATCCACCTAGTGAACTCGAACGGTTTATTTTTGGCGTCTGCATGGTACATTGACGATGCCAGGTGATGTGATAAAAGCAAACTAAATGAAGCCTCCCGCCGGTTGAAGTTTTTTTTCTTCTATAGATGAAAATAATCTGGATGACATCGAAAAATGTTAGAAACAAGATGTAATCTCTACCCCACCCCTTACAATAAATGTTTTATAAAACTTTGTTCTTCTGTGTTTTTTAAATTTCAGGTAAAAAAAAAAAGGATTTTCTGATTTTAATGGGGTGTATTATGGCTGTCAGTTGGGAAGAGACAGGGAACAAACTGGTAATACGTCACTTCTAATTTAATTAGCTTAGATCATCTTTGTTGTCCCTAAAGGGCAAATTGCTTTGCAGACAGTAAAAACTTATACAGATAAATGCATAAAAAATGTTAATAGGACACTACAACATCCATATAGCACACAGTACAATTACATACCACCACAGTTTGTTTGGTTTTACCCCAAATTATTAATGAGGCCGACACCAACTGGGATAAGTGAGCATTAAGGTTTTTTTGGTTTGTTTCTTGTTTTTTTACAATAACTTATTACCTTAACATGCAGGTAAAGGTGTACCTCAATAATTTAGAATATTACTAAAATATTGCTATATTTCAAAAAGTTAAATGCCTATAGATTCATTACACAGGTTGATGTAACTCAAGCATTTATTCCTGTTAATTTTGATGATTCTGACTTGTAGCCAATGAAAACCAAAATTCTGTAATTTAAAAATTTTATTAAATATGACCAATAAATGTCCTTTTGATAGAGAAATGTTGTCAAACTGAAAAGTAGTAAGGCTGAAGCCTTTACACTCAACACTAGGTTGAGGCTTCTTTTGTAAACCTGATAATGAATATTGTTTTTTATAGGTTAGCTCAGTGTCTTGTACAATGTCAGTGGTTATAGAAAACCAAAGATATTCCATGATTCCTTTATATGTTCTTGCCTATAGATTTTCTTCAATCAAATCCAGTTTGATTTTTCTCAACCTTGAGTGTTCACAAATTGTTCTTACTTGCTGATGTGAAAATGGGATGTCAGAATTTTTTTAAAGCTTGTTGTTCAAACCCAGAATACAGCAGGCAAAAATAAAACAACTTTTGTCTTATCTCTTATTTTTTATGTTTAAATCTAAATTAATTTTCCATGGTTCCTGAACACTTTCTTTATTGAATAACAGTCTTGCTTATTTTAATAGCAAATTCTCAAAAAAGTGCAATTTCTCAGTATTTTACCACTGCAGGTTTAGCCAGAAAAAAACAAACAACCTATTTAGTATTATAACAACCAATAACGCCCAACAAACACTCTTGTGTCTTTGTTTTTATTCATTTTTTTTTTCTTTTTTACATCAGATTGGACTACATTGATGGTCAGCATACACTGACAAGGAAGGTGCCATAAAAATCCCATCATTAAATTAGAATGTACAGCAACTCAAGTATGTTAGACAGAAATAAATTAGAGGAGTGATAACCGTTCTCTTTGAGTGGAATGCCCATCTCCTGTGATGTGGCTCACCAGAAAAGCATAAATAAAAGTGCAATTCTTTTAGCTGATGGAAGCACGCCAACAAATCTTCTCCCCACAGAGTCCTACATGTTCTTTTTATTATTTTCCAAATGCACATCCTTTCCATTCTCCACCACCCTCTTGTCATTTTCCTGCTTGAAAAGAGTCTGGATATCAATCATGGCTTTTCGAATGTGTTGACCAAACCGAGTGGAGTCCTGCAGTTTTAAACAGAGTGGAAGAAAACAGAGAGGAAAGACTATTAGACTTGGAGGAACACAATGAGGACTCTACAGGTGGATGGAAAACATCAAGTACTTACTGTGTTATGCCTGGAGAATTTGCTGGAGATGTGGAATGTAATGAGATTTTCCCCAACAATGATATAAGAAACACCATACCCATCATCCGCCACCTGAGAGTGTAAAAGAGACACAATTATATAAGATACTAAACTGTTTTAATTATAAGATTTTGACCGAGAACACTCACAGGTCCAAATCCACCTCCTGCACCCACATATTTTGGAAACTTGTTGATATCAACTAAATTAAGCTGCTGCTGAGGAGTCTGACTGGTGGACAGCTTCCACGGCTCGGAAAGCACCTGAAGGTTTTGGGATGGAAAGGAGACCTGATAAGTCATATTGAAGTATCCAACAAAGTGAAAATGATTTGACTGTATCTCCAACCTTCTTAAGAAACGGTGATTCAATACCGAGGTATTCAGATACTATGTAAAGGCAGAAGAGATGCCGATCGATACCGGAACCAGTCATGGCCAGACGATACATGTTCTGATGCTTGTCTGCTGCTTTCCGGAACAGTGCAAGTCTCTGGGCATTCTGCTCACAGACATTAGCAGGTACTCAGGAAATTACTTCATCATTTTTGCTTATTCTGACATGTACACAAAAACATTGTGCACATCAAGAACTGGATGGTCTTAAGACTTTATCATATACTAGTCATAAAGTCACAAGTGTTAGTTTAACCCACTGACATGGCATCTAAGTTTATTCACATTGTCTTGGTGACTTTGACCCTAATGTTGCATCTGGATCCTCCATGACTCCTCACAGAGTAACATTTTAGACAAAGACAAACGTGTACACAGGTTGATAAGAATAATTTAACGTCATTTGTGTCCAAACTGTTTATTCTGTAAAAAATAAAAAAACGACATGTGCATCTCTGTATTTAGAAAATCATCAATACCACTAAAAAGGGAAAAAACAATTCATGTTAATAAAATTTATATATTTAACAAAGTCATTAAAGGTAGTTATATATGTACTTAGAAATTTATCTCAGTTCATTTAACTCTACATTGTAATGGGTTCACGTGAGCCTAATAACAGAAACAAATGTGTTTTAGCATGTTACAGTTTATTAATATGGATTTAAATGGCTTGATCTGGTAAGTTTTCATTGAGTGTGTGTTTGTTTTCCTTACTGTTGCATCTGGATCCTCCATGGCCCGGACAAAAGCAGCAGCCTCAGACGTGCAGGAGCGCACCGTCTCAGTCCGCCCGTCTCTGAACATACGGGTCATTGATGACTCGTATGTCAGACAGAACACACCTTGATCCTACGGAAAAACGAAACAAAAAATACATTTGATGTGGTTTGAGGAAACCGATATTCAAGAAAAAAAAGATGTGAGTGTCTGATGGCTGACCGACCCTGAACTGTGCGAGCTGCAGAGCCAGTTGAATGAAGGCATCAGGGCTCGTCCTGCACTTCTTGATCAGGCCTTTGCCAAACTCAGTGAACAGATGGCCATGGAAGTCCACATCATCAGCAAGGTGTCTGGCTATCAAGTATGAAGCGTGAATGACATCTTGGCACTGATGTAGGAGAAAACACAGCGAATAAATAGCAATTAATAATCGGTTACATTTAATTAGTGAAGTTTACTGTACCTGTGCTGGAATCTCCCACTTTAATCGCGTGGGAGAAGGAAGGCCCCTGGTCACATCTCCTTTACAATGTCCCTCCTCTGTGTAGCCAAGATGAAAGCAGTCTGTTGCAAGAACATACTACAAACACACACAAGTAACATCTGAGGACTTGCTAAGAAACTTGAATTTTCTCTGTTTTTAAGACTAAAATACTGTTTATACCTCCCACATGTGTCCAACAATGGGTGCATCAGCCCAAGAGTGCTCAATATTGACTCCCATCTTTCCATTTGGATATGAAATTAAGTTGAAAGACTTGTCGAACCACCTGTAAGACATGACAAGAATGTTCTTTTTCTCCAGAAAACATTATGAAAGTGAGCATTTTAATTGAAGTTAAGAACAGATGCCTTCCCCTGTCTTCTCTGCCCACCTGTCGTAACATTTGCCATGCATTAGAGATTTGGCATAAGTATCAAGTGAGGAAACCTTTCCTGGATCATAACCCTGTGGCTCTTCATCGAGTGTCAGGAAGAATGAGGCAGACTCAATGGCATCCAGGGATTCCTTGTTCGGTCCCTGGCTAAAATATTTAAGCCGAGTCCGTGCCCAAGGTACTCTGGAAAACAAAGTAAGAAAAAGTAAGTATCATATCTTTAGCAGGTGAGAGGGTTTTAGCATGCTGTGAAAATGTGTGTTTGAGGATGCCTGTCTCCTGCAGTGAGGGCAGCTAGTTTCAGTTCTCCTGGCTGGGGTCTTGACAGATCATTGAGAATCTGTTGAAACTGGTTCTCCAGTTCGCTGGGTAAGAGGTGACGCCCCCCAGTATACAACCACACTTGGAAGTAACGGCCTCTGTGGAAGACAACCAGGTGCTTTCGGTCTGTCAGGTGCAGTACCAAATCTGCAGACAGAGTAAGAAGGATATAAGCTCAAATTATCCTCAACTAGGGGCTGAAAAGGATCTGGTAGCTTAGTGCCAGTGTGAAAATTTTTGTCGATTTTAAAGCTCATAACAGAACATAGCTGCAGTTTCTAATGTTCCAATAAATAAACAGAACTGCACTTTTGGAAATAAAATAACTTTTGCTGTTTTTAAACATTTTGACAATTGGACAGCATAGTCACATTAATTCTTAAATCGTTTATCCAACTATGCAGCCCTTTTTGTCTTCTTAATTGTGGTTGTAAAGGATAATTGAGAATTACTTGTTGTGCAAAATAATATAAATATAAATTCATAATTTTGTGCATTGGTCAGTATTTCCATAATTTCTGTTTGGTTGTTAGAACACAAAGCGGGTTGGATTAAAGTTCAGAAAGAAAACAGCAGGCAGGTGACCTATATGCGTTACACTTTTGTTACATTTGTAAGGAATTTATCACTCATAAATACATAGTATTGTAAAAAACAAAACAAAAAAAACATTACACTATGCTAATAGTGCAAGTGTTATGATGTTACTGACTCAAAAACTTTAGCGCATTATTAGCAAGTTAATACACTACTGGCTTTAAATGACTAAAACTATCACACTGTGGGTCGTGTTTAATTTAACTTTTTATGTGCCTTTGATTGCTTTACATATATCATATGATTTATGCCATTTGCTTCAGACCAAATGTTGTTTTCATCTTAATGCATAGAACAATTGGAGAACTACAATAGGACAACAGGAGAGAACTTGTTGGAGTTGAGTCTGTTGACAACATTGATAGAAATTAACCCAAAAGTGCAACAAGTGCAGCATGCTGGAAAGATTTACTTAAACCAGCGCATGAGTGATTAAACCAGGCATATTATTCTTACCTGTTTCCAGACCAGGGATACGAGTGGTGTTAAACATTCTCTCCATCTGAGTGGAACACATCGGAACCGTCTCTAAAGCCCTCAGCTGAGAAGACAAGGGACTAGGACGTCATCACCATCCATCAATTCACAAGGTTCAAAATAGAGAAACCATACTCTAGGAGGGTGTTCGGTCAGTCGTGTCATTAAAACATTTAAAACAAGATTTTTATTAATGCCACTTACTTTTTCTTTAGTATAATTTGAAAATGAAATTATATTTCTATTTTTCTAAAATTAAAACATGGGACAAGTGTACGCATATAGACCTCAAGCTAAATCGACTGTAACATTGTGCAAAAGATGATTTCTGTTCCCACTCAGTTATATGTAAAACTTCAAATAAGGAAAAAAAATGAAAGTTGCGACTAAGAAAATCCAGGCAGATAATGAAGAACATAACAGTGTTAGGACAGAAAACTTAATAGATAAATGCAAAAAATAAAAATCCAATTAACTTAAACAGAATTTCATGCTTATGGCCAAAATGGGCTAAAAGGAAATGGAATTTAAGTGCCAAACACCCGAGCAAAGCTAAACAAAAGAAAGCAAGATTTTACTGGGCTGTAGTTTGTTGAATGGCAGAACATTCTCCAGGCACAGTGTTTCTACATTTTTTGGTTTGTAGGTTTTAAGAAAATAGGCATGGTTTGTAAAACGGGCAGATTACCGGTGCAAGTTCACCACGCTCCAGCATGCGCCTGTACTGCAGCATGGCATGAACTACGTTTCCTGCCCGGGCAGCCTGACGGTGTGTTGGAGTCACATACAAAAGGTCCTTCAAACAAAAACATGGAACCATCAGTTGGAGACGTCAGAGGTCAGATCACAAAATAGATGCTATGTTACTTCAAACTTTATTAATGTCCAAAATCTTTAATCGTGTTTGTGTAAAAGCCACAATTTGATGAAAACATTCATAGCTAATAGTCCCTTCTAAACAAATAAACATAACTTTATTTCATCTTACCATGATGTAAAAGTTGCTGTTGACCATTATAGGACTTCTGCTCCTTAAGTAGATGTATTCCTCCCACCAGTCACTTACCTTTAGATGTTAGGGCATTATCAATACAAAATATTCATAAACAAATTCAGTGAACTTGGGATTTAATTTCAAAATATGTGAAGACCACTCACATAATTTGTTGCCCACCAGGACTTTAGCACCAGGTACCTCTGGAGCTGAGATGCCTCATTTTTTTTAAAGTTATGTGCCAAAATTTCCATTTGTTTGTATTGTTCGTCGTCCAGCAGAGGGCGCACTGACTCAAGATACTGTGGGAAAGATGCACAGAATGAAGTCGAGAATGAAGCATTATGTAATCTGCCCTGCCATACTGGCAAGGCAGATTTCCACCTCTCACTACTTAAACTAATGCAACATAAACAGGGCATGGGGATATTTTGTCTAAAATTTGCATTTGTGGTTTGAAGGGGACAATTAACAAATGTTTCAAAATCATGATTATTTATTTTCTTAAGCATACAGTGAGAAACGATAGGGTCCTGTGGGACTTCCAGATCCAGAGTAGTAAACAGGTGATTGTTAAACAAAAGGACGTTGCAGTGTTGGACAAGACATTTTTTATCTTAATCCACTTGTGTTATATGTGTGTCTTCTACAAACCTTCTCAATGGTGTCATTCACTCGAGGGACGGGGAGTCGGGGTAAGGCAGCCTGGAAGCTGTAGAGCAGGGGCTTTCGTCCAGAGAACATCTTTACCAGCCTCTGGGTGGTAAATGATAATTATGAATGAATGAAAACTAATTAATCTGATGCATATACTTTATTCCTATATTCCTGTGACAGGTTTCTTAGATATAATTTTACCCCGAATGGGCCAAGGTGACACAAATAGTGGAATAAAGACTCAGATTGTGTAAGTGAAATTCACTGATGAAAATCCTGAACGCCAAAGGTTTATAGGGGAGGTATCCCCTAAAAAGCAACAGAGAGACTTTTATTGGTGCAGTGCTTCAATTTTAAACTTGACTGTGTGTCCTGTGACTTTGTATTTTTTGTGTTTTTATGATGTAAAGCAACTTCCTTGTTGCTGATGTGCTATACAAATAATCTTGACTTGACTTGAAGCAAACCCACCAGCCACACTTTTGTAGATGTCCTCATCTTCCCATGGGATTCAAAAATCCATCCATGGTAGGAAAGAAGAGTCTTTAGAGTGAATCGCATGAAGTGGATGAATAACAGCCATACTGCTGTGGCAAACAGGATGGCACTCAGAACTGCTCTGGCCTGCACTGACAAACAGTCTCTGCTCAGAAAAGACAAACACCTGTCAGTGTGGCAGTAGCTACATGGGAAATGTGAAGATTGACAAGTTTGGAGCAACTGAGACAATGATCTGCTACACACACACAAAATGAATATTTTCAAATCAGCAATGAATGAGTTAGATATTTTATGTGTCTATGTTACTGACTTGTAAGGCAGGTTTTCCTTGATGGCATCTATTATTCCTAGAGGGGGATCTGTGCCAGTGTACAAGGACATCATCATGGCAATCCCAATTATCAACCAACTGGACGGACTGACTGGGTAAACTTCCGTCAGTATTCCATTCTGTATAAAATGCAAATAATTTAATATATTTTCTATTTGTACCTGTATTCAATAATAAGAAAGATGGCCATTAGTGATTTTAAACACTAAACTTAATCAGTTATTACAATCTTTTTGACTGACTGCAAATGTTTTAAACATAGACACACATGCTGAAATTGTGTTCCTACCTTCAACTGAATGGCTTTCTTCTTCCAGGCAGTGAGTGAAGACAGGTAGATGTTTTTGATGACCTCCTTACTCAGCTTCACGTCCACACCGTCCGGGCGCACGGTGAACTCGAAGCCCACTGCCTGATGGGCCTCAGCCATTTCCCTATATCACTGACATGGGCAGTTCAAGCATGGAGTTAGCATTGTAATACAAGCAAATGTTTTACAGTTATACAGGCACCACATTAGAAATAATGAAGAACCTTATCTCATTTGATTAAAATGTCATATTATCTTTCCAAGGTTAAATGTTACACTATCCAATGTTTTCATTTGCCTTACCAACTGTTTCAGCTAATTTGAAAATAAACCGTTGTCATGGAGACCAAGCAAAAGACGACATTCTGCACTGCAGTTGTTCAACAGTGAGCATTGGGGATGTAAACAATTGTATACATTTTTCTTTACCTCTCTGACACAATTGACTCCAGTTGTTTTAAACTGTCAAATTGTTGCTTTAGCTTTATATGTACATATTTTTCACTTAAATGGCAAGTTCTCATGTCTTATATCCTATTTGTCTTATATTTGTCATGTTATAAATAAATCAAGGGGAAGCAAGAATTCATGGATTAAATTTCAAAAATGTTTAAGAAACTTTAAAAAGGCTTGACTTATTAATTATTATCAGTAATTAATAATTAATGAGTTTCTAATTAATTAACTTATTAATAGTAATTGATATTGGCATTACTAAGTGTGATTAAGCTGTCTGATTTTGTTATACTAATTTTTAAGGTGGGATTTTTTCCCCATGATTAATACATGAACTCAACATAAAGGATATCTTTACCTTTTACTTTTTAGGTAAAAGGTCAAACGTATCTGAACTGCACCACCTTTCACTTGTGGTGCTAGTAATTGTGCAGGGTGTTGAATATAAAGGGTATTTTTTACCACCTTTTTGAACTTCCTCAAATTCACATTTTCCACTTACGCAACAAGTTATGGTTCTTTTACTGTTCTGTTTTGTGCAAATAAAAAATAGGAAAAAAACTGGCTTGGCATTCGTGCCTAAAGTTTGCAAAGTGGGAGGAGGTGCGGTGCAGATGTCTCCATTAATAAAATTAAATAAATGCACAGTAAAGTTAAAACAACTGACTTCTAAATGTCATGTGCTTCAGAAGTCTTAAGCAGAAATATTTGGACTTCCAACATCCCTGCATATTGTGTTTTAGTGGCAGGTCTGGTATGGCTTTTTCCATGTCACATGACCAAACTATCCCCAACTGGGACAAAGTTCAATGGCCAGATATAGTGGTACATCAGCAGAGCATGTGCAGAACGACTCACATAGGAATGGAAATACAAACACAGAGTAGAACCAACAAGGGATGACAAAAATGTCCAGATTCCCTGCTAATTTTAAGTTTCTCTCATTGAAGCAAGTTGCAAAAATCATTAGTTTAATACAAACTGTAAAAATATGTGTATTTTACTTTGTCATTTCAATTTTCCACCAGTTTGCAATAGATTTTTCACTTAGAAAACAAGCAATGCACCTAAACACGTCAGCACTTTGTCATTTTCATAAAACTTGAAATTTGTGTCCCAGTTGTCAGAGTAAAAGAATCATAAAGATCAGGAGCATACTTTACCTTTCTGAGACCAGGCAGATGGTTACAGACACAGTTGAAAGGAAAGCCGGTAATCAGTGACTTTGGTCTGCAGCACAGAGCCAGTGGGTTTCTTCTGAAGCTTGTGCGCTCTGTGTCCTTGAGGTGGCTTTACTCAGGTAGTGAACATAGTCACTGCTTCCTGTGCTTCTCCCTGTACTCTCTCACCCACAACATGCCTCTATTTGTAACCAGACACCAAACATAGACAGCGCCTGACCTGGTGTTCTCTGAGCTCCCTGCTATGTAACTGAATGTGATCCTTGTGACATTTCACCTAATTTACCAATAAAAGATTATTTGACTCAGCAAAGTTATTAATTTGGATATTACAGACATTGTCAAGCATGTGGTGTGGTTGACATTAAATTTACAGTAATTTTGGTACCAACCCATTTAAGGAAATCAAAACAAAATGTCTAAATAAGGTTATGCGTAATGAAGTGGAATGAACATGCTTAGCGAAATGTATTACTTAGCAGAGGAACTTCTTTGGTAATGACATCTTTGAAATCTCTAATGAAGTGTGATTTTTTACCCATTTTTCAGGACGAACTGTCTTCAAATCTTGAAGATTCTGGGGATCATTTCTATTTTCTCCACTTTTTACTTATTTCTGTATGTTTTAATTTGAATTCTAGTCAGATGATTGATTGGATAACTCCGCTTATTAATTTTTTGTCTTTTTAGAGATCACATTGGCCGTGAAACCACGTTATGCTGATTTCAGAGGCACAGTTTTAAAAAATATTTAATAGGGCTTGGACAACTTTGATAAATGAGAAAAAAAGGTGCTTGAAATTAGTTTTAGCATCTTGATTAAGATCATTTTTACCGTTCCAAATACAAATATGACCTCGAACACTGGGAAACACAAAATACAGATATCAGTACATTGTAATATGTTGATTTTAATACAACAAATGAAAATACCTTGATTTTAATGTGTCAGAAAGCAGTTGGCTACTAGTTGCCTTTAATGGACAGTTCACCAACACTATATAATGATGTTACTGAGTCGAGATGCTTTAGAAATACTATACAGTTACCCTAGCATTGCAAACTGCATTTTGAAAAAACCCTTCCCAGTCTGTCATAATGGTTTTGACTCCATCTTCTCCTTCCTCCATAATTCATAGACTGTGGTAGCCTGCAGGTATCACTGGCTGCATATTGGGGTGCTCCAGCGTGCTGCTATTATTTTGTTTTTAAAATAAATACAAGCAAATTAACTGTGATGTAGACTTATTAAGTACCAACAACCAAAAATATGAGCTGTTGAAACATCTTAAAAGAGAATAGACCCCAACAAATCCAAAAGAAAACAACTAAATATTTTACGAAGATAAGAAAGCACCAAGGGGATAATGGTATCAGCATTATAAGATCAGGTGGATAATATCCTCAGACTGATATTATGAGAATATTATTCCTTAGCACAGCTGGCCAGGATTTTGAGTTCTGTGACCTTTGTTGCATCTCTCCCCTCCTTTCTGCTAATTTTCTGCCTAGAAATTGCAAATAAAGGCCACTAATACTACAAAAACCTTTAAAAACCACCAAGAAACATTGAGTGCCACAGTGATTTTGAAATAAAAAAAAATAAAGTAAAAATATTTAAATAATTTAAAATTACCTTTTCATTCCTCCATAAACAAAGGTATTTATATTAGGTAAACCAGTGAGCTATAACATTAAAAGTAAAGGTAAAAGATAGCCTCATAACCCATGGGGACAAGTAAAGCTGGGAGCTTCCTGATGGTTAGGGTTGAGAGATCCAGACTCACAACAGTGTCGTGGTCAATACTGGACATCAGAAGCTGGTCACCTACAAGTGTCCCCTGTCCAGCATATGACACCCTTTCTGTGCGGTGGATCTGAAGGCAAGGAAGAATAACACATCAAAAATATCTTGAATGGAAGTACAGTATATCCCTGCTTAGCTGACTCTCTTTAAGATATTAGATCAGTCCTAAGAATCTTTACCTTCCCCCATTTTTTTGATTTTACATGGAATGATGTCACCACATTGCTTGAGTTGTTCCCACCAATCACAAGCAGCTCGTCAGCAGCGCCCAGGAAGTACAGAGTAGGAAGGTCTACATCAGCTCTTGTTAAGGTGGGAAGCAGTTCAGACCATGAGTCTAGCAGATCAAGGCAGTATAGATGTCAGACGACTCATATGAACTGTGGATGTGTACCATGCATAAACAATAGGATTTTGCAAACAATATACAGAGCAGTTAGAAGAGGACAAGCAGAATGTAGAAAAGTTTTGTTTTTACTTTATGCACCTTGCTTTGTGTTGTACTGCAACAGTAATTTCTCTCCTGTCCTCTGGATGCTCCCCAGCACATAGATACACTCTCCAAGGCTGGTAGTGAGGGGGACATCATGGGATAACGACACAGTGAACTGGAAGTCAGTGAGTGGTAATGGGGATACAAACCTAAGGCAGAAATTATGCACATGAATCATGGACACCATTTTAAGACATTTAGTCAGTATTTGACTCTGTATGTGTAATAAAACTATACACTAAATTTCTGTCTTAAAACTCTTGTGAAATTATCTGTCATATGTGGCAGTGATGGCAATGATGAAAGTGAGCTTGTGTCTGGGATATCACACATCCCTGCTAGCTGTTTCATAAGAGTCCAAACCTCCATGTATCCTCCCATGGATCGTATCGCTCCACTGCTGTGTACAGAGCTGTACTGGAGTCTGGAGTCACCAGAGAATCCAAATACCAGCCTCCAAACGCGTAAATAAAGCCTTCACAGACCACTGCACTGAAGTGCCTTCTGTGCTGTAAAGCAGAAAATGTTGATAATTGGTTTAATTCTAGAAAATAAAGGAAAAAATAGTAACTTACACAAAATAACCAGTTATATTATTGAGCTCAAGGCCTTTTATACCTTTATCAGAGGTGATGTAGCCACCCATGAATTGTGAAAGGGATTATACCTAAAGGAAGCCATAGTGAACTCCCAGCCTCTCTTCCTGCGCTGCCTGTAGCCTCCTATGACATACAGATAGTTATACAGTACTACTACAGTAAAACACCACTTATCGGCCCTGAAGGGAAGCTCTGTGACTGAGTGCCAGTCCTCACTGTCCTCTGAAAATTTCATGGTGAAAATGTTCCGGGCACATTCTGTCTCCGGGTCGTTCCAGGAAGTCAGGTTTTCTTTCCGGAGGCTGCACAGGCACAGTTCTCCTTTTGCTCTCAGGTTGATGACTTCCTCCCTCTCCTCATCGCGCAGACACCTGATATATGAATCTGTCTCAGTTATTTCAGAGGTTTTACTAAACCAGTGGGTTATAACTTCACATACCTTATCACGTGTTGCAGCTCCAGAAGGCTCCGGCTCAAATAAGTGAACACTGTGTTTTTCAGCTCTAGACAGAAAATTTCCTGAGCAAGACTCAAGTATGATAAGCAGTTAGATGGACTGAGTTCATGTGCCAGGGCTAACAGGCACCTCGAGATGAAGGCTTCAGCCAGAAGATAGCAGCCCACCTGAGGAGCGAAAAAGATGACAGTGACTGGATTTAGCCTTACACAACCTAATATTGACCAAGAAGGCTTCATATGTGACTGGATACCTGAATGTGTACTCCCAGTTCTTCTTGGGGAACATTAAAATCATGATTGAAGCAGAACTCAAGGAGATTGTGGAAAATGGAAGAGGACACGTGATCCAGATGAATGAGGCTCTCTGTGGTTTCTCTCATGCTGGACTGGGACAAAGCTCTGAAGTACTCGCTGCACTCTGAAAGCCTTCGGAGGTCCACCTTTATGAAATTAATTATTAAACTGGATTTGTATTAACTACGCTAGTTTGGAAACTTATAAACTTATATGTACTCACATGAAAGGCATGTGTGCTAGTTTGGATTGTAACCTTGGCTCCATTTTTGTCTCCAAGGTGATATGTGCGGAGGGTCTCATTGGTTTCCCACTCTGAGTCTGCTTGATATAATCTTCTAGGAGGGATTCGGGTGGATGCTATCCAGTTGTTTACAACTGAATTAGCACCCAACAGCCTTTTAATTCCTCGTTTCAACCATAAGATCAAGCATTCGATGAGCATTATGAAATACTTTCTGATTGCATTAATCATATTGAGAGTGTTCCATTCATCTAAAGTTTAGGAAACTGATTCAGTGATCAAATGCAGCTTTAAAAAATCATTCAAGCATCAGTTTAGCATGTCCAAGAAAACCACAGTCCAATGGGAAGGGAAAACAAAATGTATGGTGGTCGTCAGCTTGATTTCTCCCAAAGAGAACACCAAAGTCCTTAAAGTATTCAAGAACATATACACGAACAGAATAAACACAGATACAAAAAATCCTCTGGAGCAAATCTTTTCATTCTTTACTGCATCAAAATGTTACCGGAGAGTCCCTCGATCTTTGAGCAGAGCGGTCCATTTTGGCTGGTCTATTCTTAGATCTTGTAGGTGGAGCAAGTGTCAGCTCAGTGGGATTAAATGAGGGATCCAGGCTGCTCTCATGTCGTCACTGGGGTCTCAAAATACCCCAGTGAAATTTCTAATAAAATTAATTTAAAGAGTAAAACGTGCATATGCGCTGACATACATTCCAGCACGTTATATTTATATTAGTTTATTTATATTAAAAATTATAGCTTGCAACTAATAAAACCAAAACCTTATTTTTTTCTGACTGCTTTAATATTTCATCAGAACAAAATAAAATGTAATATAAAAATGTTCTGTTATTGCTACAATACTAAGCAGAAAATTGCTGACAGTTACATTACAGGAGACAGTAAGGCTAGGCCATGATAGGTCATTAGTAGAGCAATTGACAGCTTTATTTAATCTGTTTAGTGGAAAAGGTGCATAAGGAGTATGGAGTAACTGGAGCCTTGATACATCTGTAAGGAAAGCATTCTTAAGAGCTTTGAAGGAATATGGTGTGGACTGCAGCCGATCCAAGTATTTTATAAAGTCCCACTTGTATCCAGGACTGTTTCATAAAAGAGATTGAATTTTATTTTCTAGCAGGACTGTGAAGATGAAAAACAGCAGAGATGACGATGCAGGCGAGTTGAGCCACCAGTTTTCTTAACTACGGCAATAGCTTAATCGTCTCGGTGCCAGATAGTATTAATGCAGTTGATCATGCAAAAAGAGTCATGACAAAGTATTAAGTGTTCATTCTGTAAAATAGATTAACATATTTTTCACCAGGCCCACATTTATGCATTAATAAAAAAAAATTATGTAATAAATAAAATTTAATAAGAGCCTGAATTTACATTAGCTGTAAGCTTTAATTAGTAACAACAGCAAACAAATATTCCATTCTATGTAAAGAAACTATATACCAGTTTCAATTTAATCAAATTATTAAAATAAATGATATTCTAATTTGGAAAACTTAATATGTACTTTGCAATTTAATGCAAGATTGCCCTCATGGTGATTAAAAAACAAAACTCAGACAAGCAGCCATTTGGATTCTCAGGAAAAGTTTAATAAGTTTAGGATTTTTCTTGTTTGTGGGGGAAAAAAAATCCAAACATATGCAAGTAGTTATAGAATGATACTGTAACAGAAATAGGTTTTTGATTAGAAATGGAGACCCTTTTTTACAAAAATTACATCACATTAAATGTATTCAAGCGTCTTGTTAGTTTAAATAAATAGCATCTTTGTAGAGACAATATAAACAAAGTCTCTAGACAAGGTTAAAACCATCTTTTACAATCAAATAGTATACAACCTTAAATAATCAGTGCTTGTACAATTAACTAATCATTACAGTCATGAACGTAAGAATGAGCATGAATATTGTACATGAGCAGACAGAAAGGGTAAACTGGTGAAGCAGAAGCAATCAGTCAGTAACTGGTAAAAATGTTGGGCCAAAAAACAACAAAAAAATGAGTGAAAATTGAAAAATAACATTTAATAACAAACCTTACGATTGCTTTCATGGTTACATGAACAGTATAATTGACTACTGTAATACTGTGTGTGTAATATGAGTATGATTTCAATTTTATGCAGTTCTGAAGAATATCTGGAGAATTTCTTATTTTATTTTTTTTTTCAAAAAGGATATGGAGCATTTAAGTCTCAAGACAATCAGTTTTCATACAAAGGGACGGAATTAATCACATTCACTATTAGAAGTATATGCATCCTAATGTGGAGTGAACATCAACACAACTGAAGTAGAATTCCTCAAAAAAAAAGCAAACAAAAAAAAACCAAAACATTAATGGGTTACAAACAAGCATTCTATTCTAAAACAAAAACTCTGTAGTTTGGGCTCATTTACCAAAATGATGAAATTTACAGTCCAATGTGAAGACAATAATTCAAGACAAAAGATTAAACATGCATGAATGTCACAAAGTGGTCCAAAACTGGTCAACTTATAGATAAATAGCCAAAAATATAGTAAGTGGTTATCAACTCATAACTCTTCATATAAAAGTTGAATGTGTGATTTTCTCAAAACGTCTTTTTACATTCTTCTTTTTACACTCACAAATTATAATCAGACAAACGAAAGGTAGTATATAAAATCCTTGCATAGGCATTAGCGGAGCTGGAGAGGTGGTAAACACGGAAAAGGACAGCACATTCTGATTTTCAGAAGGAGGAATTTAGGAGAAGAGCCTTTTCTGCTTGAAGTAGGCGTCAAAACGGCTCTGAGCATAATCCTGCAAAAAAAATAAAATAAAAAAATGGCAAAACTGTTATTAAAATGTAAAAGACAAAAAATGTAAATGTATTACTTGAACTTCATAAAAGTAACCACACGCAAAGGAAAATGTTGAATTTTTGATGTCAATGGAGAAAGAAAACACTAATTCTGTTTAAATCTTTCTGTAATGACTTTAATTCAAATGATAAAGATAAGGCAAATGAAAGAAATATCACTTATAATCTAAAAAATAAGAATATGCTTTTGAGTACAGGTGGCATCTGCTTCATATAAATACTTCAAGTATCTTAAAAGATAAAAGATGGTAATTGACTTCTATAACAATTTTCATATGATTTATCTAATTGATATTTTTAACTAAAGTCGTGTCAACATTATTACTATGGATTTTCAAGGAATTAAGCTGCATCTACAGACACAAAAACTGATGAAAATGTGGTATAGAAAACCAAAAAAAATTCTCTTCACTTTCTTCACCGTTTCTTGTCCTGCACTTGCAGTTTCAAAGTACAGATCCCAATCATTCTGAAATATTTACAAAAATTAAAAACAAAGTTAAATAAAGTATGCACAATGTGCAATTATGCACATTGTGGATACAATATGAATAGCATTTAGTGGTAGGGATTTAAGCAAATTATTACACTTAAATACCTACCAGTAAATGCTGCATATTACCTTATTATTTAAAATATTTGAATCATCAAGAATTAATTTAAATGAAAAAAAGCTAACCTAACTTTTCTTTAAACAAAATTAATTTGCAATTAGATTCTTGATTGCTCAAATATTTCTAAAAGTTAAAGTTAAAAATTTAAATCATTGTTTAAAAAGATAGCTAAAGTAAAATAAGTTCCTGTGCTGAAAAACCAAAACAAATCCTTACCATATATCCAAACTCAATCTTGGACAACTTGGCCTGAATGATGGACCACAGTCCCCAGAGGAAATGCGACGCTAATGCGTATCTACAGTAAATTATAAAAAACAAACAAACAAAAAAAACAACAACATATATTTAGTAGTTTGCAGATTCTTCAGAAACTGGAATAAAAGAATATCCTTGCTACAGCGAAGCGTTTCTAAAAGATTCACCTGTTTGCTTCAATTATCATATCCTCTTCAATTTTTGTCTGATCCAGGTCACTCTTAGTGTGTCGATTATGCTCAGCCAAATAACTTCTGATGAAGTGAAGCTGAAAGGATAGTAAAAGAAAATTTTGGTTTTCTTAAAAAATCTACAAGAAATCATGTATAGTTAGAACACTGACTGAATTTTAATGAAATGCTGCCTTCATTTATTTGAATCTCTCATGAACTCTATTCAATTACCACGTTTTTACCGCTAGATGTCACTACACAACAAGCACAGCGTTACCTTATAGGATGAATTTAAATGTGTAGTGTTGTAGTATATCCTCAGTTTAAAATTACCTATTGCAGTGATCAGTGATTAAAAAAGTTAATTTGCTTAAGAGTCAAATTGTTGTTGAATGCTTAGAAAGTAAAAAAAAAAAAAAAGAACAGTTTTGAAGCTCAAATTCAAAAATATTTGAATTTTGGGATCAATAAATTTCCCTTTATTGATCCCAAAGGGAAATTTAATAGTTCACAAGAGAAAATAAATTAAGTTCCACAATTGTTTGGAGACATCCACTTAAAAATTCTGAGAAAAAAAAAAAAAACTGAAAATTTGTAACATTGTCTGTGAATTTGTTATCAAGGTGAAAAATATATTGATAGTTGTTTTTGTTTTTTGTAATATCACCCACCACTAAGTGGGTGATATTACCCACTCAGTGGTGGTGTAAAACATTAATAAGTGTTTTTACACTTATTAGTATAATAAGTGTAAAACATACTAAGTGGTTGATGATGTCTGAACATCACCAGACATCATCTCTAATTTACTGGTAAATTAACCATGATTTTGACTGACCTGCTGCTCTCTGGTCGGATAGTTCTCAGGTGTAACTTTATAAAACGGCCACTCATTGCACGTGTAATCATACGTCCACTCACAGAAGTGGTTCCCAAAGTCAAAACCCCTTCAGAAAAGGAAAATTATTGCGTTAGCATTGTTACATACAAGTCCAAATTAGACATTTCTAAACAAAAGGGCTTCTTTAGAGCTTACTCGACCCAAGTCTTGTGTTTCCAATGAATTTATAATTGAAGTGCTCATTTTACCTGTAGTTGTAACTGCTATATTCAAAGTCAATAAGCATCAGTTTTTCTGTTGACGTGTGGTCCCTGTCCTCCAGGATAAGGATGTTTCCTGCAAGAGCCAAACAAGAAGAAAACAATCAATATACACAGTTCAAGAAAACGCTTCCTGCTTTAGCTGACATCAGGTTTAATATTAATATTGCTTGTAAGTGTGGCTGGAGAAAAAAACATTACTGTCTGAAAAACTTCCGCAGAAAGAATAGTTATGTTTTTACCTTCTTGGACATCATTGTGACAAAACACCACTGGTGATGGAGTCGCTGCCAGCAAAGAACTGTTAATGAAACAGCCAGAGAACCAGAAAAGACAATAAACAGATTAAACAGAAAAAGCACAGTAAAGGCATCAGTGTTGCACATGCAGGAATTGCCACAAAAATAAACTCAAATATTTAGAAAATGGACACAAAGGAAATGTTATTAACAAGGAATTAGCACTAACGTCAATATCGGCTCAATATTAGTCATTTTTTCACATACCAGTATAGATGCAATAAGTAAAATTATGCTGCTATTAAGAACCAGTATTTATTTCCATCTTAATGCTGTTTGTTTCTGGAGCTGTTTGTTTCATTTATGCTCTGATCCTGTCAACAAAAAATAAATAAATAAATAAAAACGATATATACATACACACTTTTGAAGTGGCAAGTGCATTACTTGATTTTTTTCCCCCCAGTTATAAAGATGTTATAAAGTCTGACGTACTTTTGCTTAAAGTTGCATAATTCACAGCATTGACTTGAAAAATAAAAGCCAATACTAAAATATTATGAACAACACAAAGAAAAGCTACAGGGAAAACAAAACATCCCCTAAAGTCTTCTGTGCAAGTGTCAAAAGACTTATGAAATAAATCCAACTGAGATAAGATTAAGAACAGCTGACAGAGCAGATTTAAATAGGTTACAATAAATCTAGTACTAATCCTGCTTCAAAGGAAGAGGCATAGATATCAACAAGGTAACATCTGTTTTCACATCAACACAAAACAGATAAACAGTGGCCTGATCCTGCTTTGGTTCGGACTTTTGAACTATGAGGAGAAATCAGAAGTGAAGTCGTGGAAACAGAGGTTCAAAGGTCATTAACTGGTCTGAGAACAGACTTGTGTTTTCCACACAAAGAAATTATTGTAGAGCGTGTTATTGTAGAGCTTTCCTCCCACCAGCTGTTACTTTATATCCAGCAAGCCAAGTATGTACATCTCTGCCGTCACTTGCAGTTTTTTTAGTTTCTTGTAAATAGTTTGCTGCCATTTCTCATACACAAATATACACTCATATTGTACATTTGTTTTAAATTATCCTGCTCCACATTTCTTTCAATCTGAATATGCTTTTTTTAATACATAGCTTTTTTGTTGTAAAATTTCCCTTACTGTAAAGTTTCTTGTCTTATTTTCTGTTTTTATATTTCCATCTTGGTGTGAATCTGCTTGCTTCAGCTGGTCTGTCCCTTTGCTACTGCTACACCTGAATTTCCCCATTGGGACATAATAAAGGTAATTTGTATTTCTAGTAATGAAGCAACTTTAACTATCAAATCTTTAATTTTTGTGCAGTAAATGTCTTGCTGTGCAGGTGTGCCTGATTCATCTTAAACAAGCTCAAGCTTTTGATGTGTCCACACACAGGTGGTGAGAGGGAAGTGAACATATCAATCTTTCGCTACTGAAGGAATCAGTTTGCATTACTGACAGATGTGAGGAATTGTGAAGAAGACAAGTCACTGTACCCCTAACTCTCCAATACAAATGTGAATGAATTAATAAGAACCAGAAGTATAAAGATACATGCATTTATAGTCTGCATCACAACTGAAATGTAGGGATGGATGATACTGTATTGTTATGTCACATCAAGTGAAAAACAGGAACCAATCAATCATCAAAAGATTGGAATCAGTCAATTTACTTTTGACTGGTGGTCCAATTCTATGTACTGTGAATATATGCTATGTAAATAATCTTAATTGAAATTAGTTACTTTTGCAATTGGAACATTTTTCTCTGCTTTTGGCTCATGAGTGTAAGTCGATGCCACATTTGTTTGAAAATAGGATAAGAAGCAATTATTTTGCTCTGCTTAGCTGTGCTACCTACCATAACTAGTGATGTAGCCCACTTGATAAAGGGTATGCTTTGCTTAAAGAGCATCACATGTGTCTGTCAGGCTGTATGCAGGGACAATTTTCTTTAGTAAAAATGATTGAATGAGTTTTATAAGGATCTATATTGTCTTAAAAGTACATGCCGCAAAATATTTTGCTAAAACTGTAAGCTAATACCATTTGGCCAGACTCACCGGAGACTCTTGAGCTCAGCAGGCAGATCAAACTGCATTAGTTTATTGTACTTTTTCACATGTGTTTCTCGCACAAAATGAATCTTCATCACTTCATCCAGGTATCTTGCAAAACAGCAGAGAGGACAACAGATCCATGTAAATATAATGCATTAACTGTCCAGAAAGACAGTGGGACTGTGTCTTGTTCTTACTTGTCAATGGTCCCGAACAGCCACTTGGGCTCTTTGTTAAAGGGCATAACCATGCCATGAAAGCGTGCCAGTTTGGTGGCAATCTCAGACGAAATGACCGGGTCGGAGAGCTGTTCTGTGAGCATGCGGGTGTTCTAGGAAAAGACAGAGACTCAGAAAATAACAATCAAACAGACACTGTCCAGAGTATCAGAAAAAGCATTTGAACTAAAAACGCTGCGTACCGGTAAGTATTGCTCCAAACGTCCCTCTGGAAAGATACCATAAAGCTTTGGCCCCAAAGTTCGCTCTGCCAAAATAGCAAACATCACACTTTCCAGTACCAGAGAATCCACACCCTGAGTGGGAAAAACTAATGATTAAGATATGTTGGTTTTATTCTTACAAAGCAGGAACTAGCACAATAACAAATATTAGCAGTGAGTCAGACTCATGGCCAAACACAGATTCTTGATGACCTCTACTAAGTCTACCAACCTGCAAGATGGCACCGTAGACTCTCAGCAGCACCTGCCGGGGTTCTTCCCCCAAACATGGGACATGGTCAGGCAAGCTACACAGGTACAGTAGATTACTCAGTCCACCACTAAGAGAACAATGACAATATTTACATTAGAGGTTACATAATTTGCTGCACATAATGTTCATAAAGATTGTCAAAAGTCTGCCTGACAAAAACGCTTCCTGATATGTTGAATATGTCTTTCTCCCCAGGGCAGAGCATGCTGTGGAAATGCAACAAGGAGAAATAAAAAAAGAAGCTAAACTCCTCTGGAGCCGGGGCGAGTTACAGACTAACATATTTTGGAGCGTGAATGAGGGAAATTCTATAAAACCCTGTCCTGATGCATGAATTCTCCCTGCAACTGATATCTTTTTCCCAGCAAGTTATGTTCTCTTTTAGTGATGGGAAGTTTGGCTCTTTTCAGAAAGCCAGTTCTTTTGGATGCTTTTGAGCATGACCCATCACTAATCTCTCTTACCTGAAAGGAAGACCCTGCATCACTGTCCCTGCTGAAGGCCTCTGGTCTGTCTCCTCCCTGACTTTTCTCTCTCTACTGTGGCAATAAAGATTTCTTTTAACTTTGTGGATACAATAGTGAGCACAACGTCTGTACAGAAATGAGAGAGGATTGAGTTTATTCCTAGGATTAACTAACCAGCAGGGGATGTAACTTAGGTAACATTAGTATTCTTGTTAACTAGAATACTAGTGATAGTTTAACAAGCAGATTAACTATCATGGCAAGTTAGCATGGATTAACTAGTCATAAATTTTCTAACATTGAACACTATTACTAACCTTACACAGTTTGTTTGGGGGAAAAAACTGTGCAAAGGCTTTTGCCTTTTGTTGGCTCTGTCTGGTTAGCTGGCACACACTGCTCCTCTCAGCAGCATGTTCCCTATGGCTGATTCACAGATGACACAGCGCTAGCCCCAGGCTACACTGTTTGTGTTTCTGCCTGGCTCAGCTACGCAATGGACTCCACAGTAATTATACATAACATCAAAGAGACCATTTAAACTGCATCCGCAGGGCAGCATACACTACTGCAGGGTGCTGCACCGCTGCCTGGTAAGGTTGGAGCCAATCCTGTATTATGTATGCTCATTGTGCATTCATGTTAACAAATTAAACAGTGATAGTGGCTAAAAACACAAAATGCAGATGGCACAGCTATGGGAAGTGCGGTGATGTCCCTTGTAACACCGCCTTTCAAGCATGTCTGCACAAAGTGGCCAGAACAGGGACACTGGCCCCTGTAATGGCCTTTGTAGAACCGTCCATGATGTTGGCTCAATGCAGTAAAAGATGATTGGTGGGACAGTTAAAGTCCATAAACAGGATGTTCTTACTCAAAAACCCTGTGATGTGGCTAAATTAAAACAATTTGGCAAAGAAGAGTTATCCAAAAGTTCTCCACAGCGACACAAAGAGAACATCACCAAGTTATCGCCAAGGATAGAAACCAAACTCGCTGTCTCCAATGTCCCTTTTTACTAAAGGCTGACTTTATTTTACTTTACGTGCCATTGCGGCACGATGACACTGCTGATTGGTACAACATTGGCTGTGGAAAGAAATCAATTTGTAAAACAAAAATACAAAAGAAGTTAGTTCCCTTCATTTTAGTAAATATTACAAAAATGCTTCTACTAATTTATCCCACCTTAAACAGATAGTTGTCAATTACCTGACAATACTAATTTGAAAATCCGCTTCTTGAACAGTTTTCCATGATCCAGACAAAAAGTCCCTGCACCACAAAAACGCTCTGCTTTTTGTGTCTCGGTCGACCTCTTCGCTTCTCCCATCCCGAAAAGACTCCGCCTCTGAGTCGTCATCTACCTGAGGACTCGGGGTCCTCAGGTATCTCTCACTGACCAACAGCGAGGTCACCACCGGCTTCCTCCCTGCCGAAAGACAGACGCCTTCCGAGGACAGGGTGTGGCTGGAAATGTTGCTGCTGCGGAGCCCTGGTCCCGTTTTCTCTGCTCTGTCCAAGAGATTCGCGCCGGAGTTACTATGAGCCGCATTTCGACCAGACTGCATAGCGAGTTTGCGGGTGAGGAGTAAATGAACGCTGCCGTAAAATGTCGGTCTGACGAGGCAGCGCAATGGGCTCGCTGACACACACTGTTCACCAATAAAGCTGCTCAACCGAAAGAGACAAGCATAGCTGGACGTCCTGAACAGCATGAAACGACCTGGGCGGCTTTAAATGTGGTGTATTCAAATTACTTCTTATTACCCTTGCAAGCTCAGCAAGCAGCAATGTCTGTAACTGAAGCTAAGTAATCAACATCCAATCACATTTCAAGGAGAATCTTGCAATTGTTCTCATTGGTTAGTGAGCTAATACGTAATGCATACGTCACTAGAAACGTTAGGTCTCTCGCTTCCTGAAGGCTTTTTGGGCAGTGTAGTCCTTTCCGACACTCGAAGTCAAATAGACAAGCAGCTCTTCAGAAAATTGGGCCAGGGATCCCGCTCCTGCCCAATGTGTTCAAACAGCCATGGCTTGATCCGTAAATACAGACTCAATATGTACCGCCAGTGCTTCACGCGGTACGTAAAAAACACTGGCTGCGTGATGCTGGATTAGATGTACTATGCTGACATCCACAGAGGAATATTGGAAGGCGGGCCGAGATGGAAGAAACTCAAACCTCCTATAATTTTTTACGAAGAGAAAACAGGCAGTGTGTAGTGTTAGACAAAGACAGAACTAGAAGAGAAAATGTTTTATCAAACCCCCTTGAAAGCGTTAGAAGTGACAATGAAAGGCACTTGTTTTTATCTGCACTGATTGATGAACTTAAAATGAAAAAATACAAATAAAAAAAAATATCCCCGTTTAACCAGGTAAGTAAGCACAATGATTGTGTACACAATGGCATGTCATTTTAAAAAGAGGCTTTCTTTTTAAAAGAAAGAAAGCCTTTCAACAATGACATAGCTATTTGTCATTGTAGGTTGACCTACAACAATGACAAATAGCTATTTGTCACTGTTGTAGGTTAAACAGGAACTTGTCTTTATTAGTGTTAGACATAGACCTGGGGTTCTCCTTTTTATTTAAAAACCAAGCAAGTTAATTTTATTTTGTTGATCAAAAGTCTCAAGATAATGAATCAACAACAAGTAGTTTTTGTCTTAAGATCAAATTTGGACTTTGATAAAAATAAAATAAAACAATACTCAGCAACAGCATTTTTAAGAAAATGTGGTAACTTAATCTTTCAGATGCAAACAATTCTGTTTTTTTGTTTTTTTGTATTCCTGGTTACCCATGGTTGCAGCTTCTGGCAGGACTATGTTTCTACTGGGGTTTTTTTGTTGTTGTTTTTTTTAATCTTGCACAGAAATTGTTTTCATCTTCCATTTTGTTGAGGAAAAACTAAGAGATTCTAAAACTATGATCAAGCACATTTTTATGAAAAGCTTAAATATGAAGGTTTATTTCTAATAATTTTGTTGTTTAAAAAACTTATATGAATAATTATTTTGTTGTCTGAATCAAATGCATCTTCCATGGTGAGTAGGTTCTTGATGAAACAAATTTTCACGAGTCTGAAGTGTCGAATGTAACATTAAGGAAACGTAACGGACAGATGAATAGGTGAGCAGGGTATAAATAGGCTACTTGGAAGATAAGAGGTGTGGTTTGGGGCGTTGCCCTGCTCCCGAACCTAAGTTAACACAGGTTATTTATATATATATATATATATATATATGACTCTCTGTAAGCATCATTACTGCTCTCATCTGCTGAAACATTTGAGGAGGAAACGCACAGAGTCCTCTGAGCCCCGCCCTCTCATTCAGCATGCCGTGAGTCACTTCCTTCCTGAGTTTCTCAAATCAGAAACATATCCCTATGGCGCATAAAACTCAACAATGGCACTGGTTCTGGACGTTCCCGGCTGAGGGGATTGTCATGGAGGGAACTTTGCCTCAGTGCTTGGATGGGATCTGGTCATATTGCCACCTGCAGGTCAGCAGCGATTTTGCAGTGGGAAGCCGTAACGCCAGGGAGGTAAAGACTGGATCTGCATTTGGTTCTTCCACTGAAGCTTCATCCAGTGTCTTCAACATTTCAACTTTGAACACATCAAGTGTTTAAAGGTGGATGGAGCTGTAACGTCTGCACCTCTGGTACCTGAGCATTGTGTGTTAGTGTGTGACATGAGCCAGGACATTACAGGTGAGCGCCTTCAAAACAGATAAATGTGCACAGATTTTATTATTTTAACCGCTTAGTATGATTTGTGTGTGTTTCAGGTAAGTCAGAGGACAGACTGACTTGTTGGGACTACAGAGTTTCCTGTCTTCAGCATCCTTACAGTAACCCAGCATGTCTGTCTGGCTACAAGCTCTTGTGAATAACAGACCTGCTGGGCAAACACACCACAAACACGACATCAATGCTCCGGTATGGGTGGCTCCCTCATCCCTGCTCCCAAATCTGATCCGGAAAACATTTTATATTCATCTCATTTATCCCCCTTGTGTCTTGCTTTTGCCTGGTGCGGTTCAGCGCTCTGGTGTGAAGACTCACCAGAGTCCAAGGCTTTCTTGGATGCTGTGCTTGCCCTGGAAAAGCTCGGAGGACGATTTCAAACTGAAGCATATCCAGTTAGTTGTGAAGAGGCGGTGAGCTCTTATCAGAAACGGAGATATTTTATATTTTAGGATATTTACTCCCTTTTCTTGGCAGAGTTGTTGCAGTTCATCCAGTTGGCTTCCTGGTGCTGATCTGGCTTTCGGCAGAAATCATGAATGCAAGAAAATAAGTTATCCTGCTTTATCCGTCCCAAAACGAGCTTGGTGTTTGTTTTGGATTCATTGAACTACTGAATGTTGTCAAAGTTTCAGCCTCCTATAGCTGTTGTTCTGAGCTAAAGTGGAAGAATCGGGAGTTAGACTATTGATCTAACTCAACTGCATGAAGTCAACTGTCATGCAGCTCTTTTTGGTTGAACATCTTACTTTGACTCTTCAAAACGTTTTTCAGTCTTTCAATTTTTGCCCTGTCTGACCATAGCACACATCAGCAAAGCTTGAAAGTTTAGAGTTTGAAGAAGAGACTTCTTTCTTTGCCTCACCTTACTCTGGAAACTGACACTGGTGTTTCAGCATCCTCCAGTTCATGTCGTGCTAGAGTCGTGCGTCGCCCTTTCTACCAAATTGGTATTTAGACAGAGCCAGTTACCAACTGGCTCTAGTCCTGGGTTTGGGTAAACACAGGAAAAAACCTGCATTGTGACCTTTCAAACCAACTTTCTTTCATCTAAAGGAACATAATCTGAGTCAGATCAGACAGTTGAAACGTTTGGCTTTCTAGCTGGAGACAGATTGAAACCATGATTAAGAACAGACTTTGGAATCAGTCTAACATTAATCTTGAGGAATGGCTTCCGACATCAAACCTACTGAAGTTTGTAAACTGTGTGTAAAAGATTTGGAGGGAACCAAATCGAAGTTCAAATCTGCCTGTAGACAGACCCGGTATCCATCTACATTATACCAAAAGCTCATTGATAATCTTTACAGATTATGCCATAATCTGTAAAGATTATGATGGAGGTACAATTCCCTAAAGGGACGCTGCAGCCCTGGTAAACCCATGCTACAATCCGGGCTTGTTTATCCCTCTCCCTGCCTGCGCCAACTGGCTGAGCGGCTCCAGCTCTGATCTTATTTCTGAACTGGTGTAGCATGAAGAGCTGCCCCACAGAGTGTGCCAACACACACCAAGCTACATGTGTGAAGGCTCCTCGTCAGACGCTGCAGCGCTCTGCCCGAGCGTCTGACAGGGAGGACACACTGGACAACTCAGGGAAACGTGTGCTGCTTCATGGAGCGGAGTTGGTCAGAGCCAGAGAGGAACTGCAGAACAGGAAGCAGTAAAAATATAACACAATGCAAATCACAGCTGCAAGCATCATGGTCTAAAACACTCATATGTCAAAATAATGTTTTTTAAATAAGACTTTTTATTGCTGTATTCCAAATTAAGATTTTTCAATAGATTATTGGGAGGAGTAAAATTACCTTCTTTTTTTTTTAAATGAAATATAAATAAAAACAAAAAAAACTATTACTTTCTCCTGAAGTATGTTGTTTTATCATCTTTTGAGGGATGTCTCTCTTTTTCCCTCCACTAAAAACAAACCTTTTGCGACTTATTAAAGCTTGAAATGGCATTCGCAACACTTTTACTTCTCCAAAGGTTAAACTTTTGGGTAAAAGGGAGAGAAAAAAGAACGTTCCCCCAAGAAGTTCTTAAAGCGTTCCCCAGAACAGAACGTTCTGGTTTTCAGATCCCTCTGCTTCCTGAGTTCTGCTGTTGGGTTTGTTCTTAAAGGGAAAGAAGAACTAAAGCGCTCAGATGGAAAACATAAATTATTATTTTTTGTTATTTATTTAAGTAGGGGGGATTCAGTTGTAAGAGTTTCGGAATTTGAATGCTGTTATTATTATCATTAATGTTGTTCACTATAACCCACGCACACGGTGGATTATATAGTGTTAAAATGACAGTGAGTTCTCCTTGACGCGGCCCTGTCCTTCCCCTTTAAATCCAGACCCTCCGCCATGTCGGCATAGACACCAGCTTCCTCTGCTTCTGCATCCCCTGTCTGCCCCGCTTTCTGCCGCGTCAGCTCCGTGTTTTTTCCTCTCTCTCCCCTCCCTGCCATGCTGCGGGTCGCCTCACTGCTGCTCGCCCTGCTCTTCGTTCTGCTGCCGGGCTCAGGCTGGGGTTATTTCCCGGAGGAGCGCTGGAGCCCCGAGTCGCCGCTCCGGGCTCCCAGGGTCGTCATCGCGCTGATCTGCCGCAACTCGGCCCACTCTCTGCCGCTGTTCCTCGGAGCCGTGGAGCGGCTGAACTACCCGAAGGACCGCTTGGCGCTCTGGTGAGTTTCACTGCCGTAATTACACATTAACATATGTTTTAGTAATGTATGTAAGTAGTTAATGAACGCCGACAACTTTAATGTGAAGACAGTCGGTTGCTTGTAGAGAAAGCACGTGCACTTTATCTGCACAAATCACATAATGAATGATTATAATTGATATGTTGAGTGAAGTTTTCCTCCACACCGCTGGGCGTGGACCAGTTTGCCCGGAGAACGGGACGCATGAGGCGGCCTCCGCCTGCAGGGACGTGAAAAGTTCCATTCAGTCACAGATCATCCCCTCATCCCCCTTCGTTTTTTCCCCTTCCTCTCCTCATCCCCAGTCCCCCTCCTCTCCCCTTCCACTCACCCAGTACTCTTGTCTGAACTAGAATCAGAACTTATAAGAATGAGCACCTGAGTTTCAAACTCTTCCAATCTAATTGACCAAGAAGCTTGTCCAACAAGTATTTGCAGGAAGGAAAAGCTTCGCTGCAGGGCGTTCTGTCATCCTGCACAGATTACTCTCACTTCCCTTTTCTGCCTTCTTTTTTTTATTTATTTATTCATCTTCCATTAAAAAAAAGGGCTGCGTAATGTTTTAATCTTTTCATTAGCATTCCTACCTGACAGGTTGAATCTGTTTCTATTTCTGTTTCAAGTATGGAAGAGGATTAGGGCCACTGGGAAAAAAATAAGAATTCAGAATTCTGAGAAAAAAGACAGAATTCTGACTTTTTTCTCGGAATTCTGAGATTAAAGTGAGAACTGTTTTATTTTTTTCCAGTGGCCCTAATCCTCTTCCGTAAAACAAGGAATCCATGGGCGAAAAAAAAAATAAAATAAAGCTCTGAGAGGAAGTTGTGTTCTGACTTTGAATTTTACTTCTAATGATTTTTAAAATATCTTTAAATGACACAAATACTGATGTAGTTATCTGTAAGTCTTTTTGTGTCAAATGACAATGTTTATGTTGAGCTTTTCTTTCACAGTTTATGTCTATTGGGTCGTCGACCTTTTATGTGGTTAACTACATGAAATACACAGATATTTTGTTATTCTCCTGCTGCAAGAAACAGCAGCAGAGAAGCAGAATGCAGAAAAATAATATGTGCTTTAATTTTTTTTTCAAACACAAAAAATCTAAAAAGTGTGACAGACATTAGTATTTAGCCTCCTTTACTCTGATGCCCCTGAATAAAATCGGGAGAAATCAATTTCCTCGAGAAGTGAGCTTAGTGTTAAATTGTACTCTCAACATATAAACATAGCTAAAGTTACATGTGCGGAAGAAGACGCCCCAGTCAGACGAGACCGAAATTACACCAGACTAAACAACAACGACCCTACAAAGGAAATCCGCGCATCTATAAAAAGTCTTAATTTTATGTATCTAAAAAAATTGACCTTCAAATATCTTAAGTTCTTTAAAAGAAATGATCGATGGTCTTAACTTTCGTAGCATGAATTCCACTTTGTGATCACAAACTCCTCATGGAGCACGCGGATGTTTTGTGGTTGTGACATCAGCAAATGTTAAAAAGTTTAAGGCGTGCGAATACCTCTGCAAGAAACTTTGTTTTTATTTCCTTTTGATGGAGGAAGAAAAAAAAAGAAAGAAAGACAGAAAACTACCTGCAGACATCAGTGTGACAAGTTGAGAAGGAACGCTTGGCAGTAGAGTCCAACCAGCATGCAAACTCCCAGAGGGCTTTGCTGTGACGCGCACAGTGACTGATGCCAATTCATAAATCAGTTTCCATCCTCTGTCTCTCTTGTTTCAGCTCTCATATCCGTTAGGCATAGTTCTCCAGTCCCAAATATTTACTCTTCAAAAAACACTTTGTATTTTTTTGTGTGTGTGTGTGTGTGTTTGTTTTTAAATCACTGCCTCTGGACATTGAAAACCTCTCAGCAGTCAGACGCTCCTGCCAGCACGCTGAGAGCCAGACGGATGCAGCGAAGAAGACGGATTGCGG
Source organism: Alfaro cultratus (assembly GCA_903066825.1). NCBI lineage: Eukaryota > Metazoa > Chordata > Actinopteri > Cyprinodontiformes > Poeciliidae > Alfaro > Alfaro cultratus. Next base: position 28,435 of record CAEFZX010013477.1, on the reverse strand, counting down.
AGTCGGTCACACGTAGGCGTGGAGATGACACCGCTGTGTTAACTTGCCACAGACACATGGGGAAACGAACAGCGGCAGCACGCTGACTGTCACTCACTACTTGACAGGCTTGGGAGGAAATCCATTTCTGTCATTTTTACACATTCTTTCACTCGCCGGCTCTCGCTGCCGCTGCCCGTCCCTCCAACACGCATTGGGATTTGTTATCACAACACAGACAGCAGACGAATGCCTCACTTTTTCAGCCTCGCGGTCCAAATCCCAAATCCAAGGGTGGCTACGCTCTACTATACAAGACTTTGACCAAATTGAACTATCTCGGCTAATTATTAAAACATTCTGTTAGCATTTTAAAGAAACTGAAGTAAATTGGTAGCTTTCGTGCTGATTGAAAGCATTTCTAAGGAGTTTCAAGATTCGTACCTGAGATACAGGGAACACAGTTTCCTTCACCTTTTCTTTGAAGTCACAAAGTGAAGCTGTTAACAATATTCTGCCTCACCGTGTTAGAGATACAGTTGACACAAACTAGTCATAACAGGCTTCTTTATAACGAGAAAGTAATAAGGAATAAGATCTCAAACTTACAACAGGACACCTAGTTATCTTATTTGAAAACAGAAACCTATGGTAAAGTAATTAAACGTATTGGTTATTATAGCTATAATAGTTTTTATAAACTAGTGTTGTGGCATTTTCCTCTTAACAATTAGTTCCAAATTCATTTCATCAGGTTAAAATGAAGTAATTCATTCATGAAATTTATTGTATCGTTTATCATTTATCGTGAAAATTTTCCTATAAGAATGTTGATTTATCGTTTTCTCTATAAATTAACATTAAATATCCCCCTGACAATATGATCAGAAATGTTACTTTTACTATTTTCTCCACGGTTGGCTCCATGAGAGGATCGATAAATATCACCATATTTGAAAATGTGATGAAATGCAGTTAATATGTGCAGTTTCAATCACACTTATGTAAAGAAGCCTGTTTCAAATGTGAATGCTTTTGAAATATCACATTAAATTTCTAAGTCCTTATTGCCCAGTCCTAGTTTTTGCTGATTTATTGTATTTTGCCTGAAATACAGTTTTTAAAAATGCAAATGCAGTTCATGTCATAATTTATACACATAAGCTGTATTTTTCCTAAAACAGCTGCTTTCATTCATGGGAAAGCACAATAAGTCTGAAATTTCAACAGAAGTGACGGAAAACAATCAGCTGCCCAGAAATATCTGGTTACAAAACAATGTCTTCATATGCTAGTTTGTTGTAATATGGCTTCAGTTTAAGTTTGAAGCACAAGGAGAGACTTAGAGTATCAATATTCATTCCCCACAATCACTGCATGTTTGTGTGTAAAAGTTGTAAAAAAAGATTTTTCCAAAACTGGCATTAAGAAGGCGAAGAAAGAACTGAGCAGCATCTGTGTTTACATAGCTGCTTTTGTTTCACTCTCAGAAGATGCAAAGGGTGAATGAAAACTGTGAAAATTCACTACTCTGCAGCGATCGTGTCACTTATGGTGTGTGTTTTATGTTTTCGTGGCTGTTTTAAATAAGACTTAATGTTAATTAGAGGAATGGGAAAATGTGAACAATTTTCACTGTGACTCACCAGCTGTTCATGGCTGGAATCTGGTAAACCTCATGCTAGCGACTGGCTGCCGTTACGCCGGATTTCATCTTTTCCACATTCCCCACCGGTGGTCATAACTCTACTATATCTCCCAAATTACAATAATCCAGTGTTTTATGTTATTTGGCCTCATTTTGATAACAGTGGAATTTAGTTTATTGGTACTTTTTTAATGTACTGATTACACCTGAAGCTCTTAACTATGTCTTAATTATTTTTTCACCTTTTTTTCCCAGTGATTTTTTCACATTTTATTTTTCTCCCTTTTAAGTTATTAAAAACAAAAAATTCCCCAAATTTTAACTTTATGCATTGTAAACTCCATTAAGAACAATTTGTCGCCCGAAACATTGTTTGTGCAATAAAATTAGCACAAACATTAGCAGTGCACTGCCCCCCACCAGTGCATTAGCATTAGCCTTTTCCCTAAAATAAGCATGTTAGCTATACATTTATTAGCCATGTTTAGCACACTGAATGGAGGAAATCAATGTAAGACAACATGCTAGTGATGCCCCACATGCTACTGACATAATTTAGGCTTACATTAGCATTTTGGCTAATTTTAGCTGATACACTAGTTTTAACATACTGAATGGAGTAAGTCCATGTTAGTCAACATGCTTGTGATTGTCCACATGCTATTAATATTACTTTAGCTAAGCTTAGCATTAATGCTAATGTTTAGCATCAGAACGCTGGGTTCCGACCGACGGGCACACTTTGGCAGGCCCCGTTGAAATTTCTTCAGAAATGTTCTAGTTCCTCTTGTTGTTCTCCACAGGGTGGCGACAGATCACAACATAGACAACACCACAGCGATCCTAAGAGACTGGCTCATCGTGGTGCAAAATTACTACCATTATGTGGAGTGGCGACCTGATGACGAAAACAGGTAATGTAACGTACGTCGAGTAGTTTTTTTAAAAATTCTTTATTCTTCTTTAAATGGGCCCATCTTTTTATGTCCCAGTGCCTTTGAGGACGAAGTGGGGCCAAAACACTGGAATAATCTCCGATATGAACACGTGATGAAACTTCGGCAGGCGGCGCTGGACACTGCCCGCGAGATCTGGGCCGACTATCTCCTGGTATGTTGGCGCCAAGTCATGGCACTAAAGCTTCTGCTGACTATCAAAGTAACCTGCATTACTTTGGAAAACCTGTATTGATTTAAAGGGAGAGTTTGGATTTTTCTGTGTTTCGTGGACAAGTTATTAGACATTAGTATCATAGAAAGATTGTAGTGCAATACTTGTGAACTCAACCACTAAATCCAGTCTGAACGTACTTTTAAAGCACTAAGAAGAACTGACTAGACTCAGTTCTTCTTCATCTAGCAGCAGGAATAGTTCTCCTTTTCATACATGTATGTCGCAAAAGTACAAGTACACAAAATAGCCCAAGTGCTTCAAACATTTTCAGCATTCGTTCATTGTTGTAGAGGTTTTCTTTTGAAGTTAAATGTTTTTGTATTCCCTATCAAACCAATCTTATTCAGAGCACAAGCATAATAGTTGATGAAATGGAGCAAATGATTGTGCTTTCCTCTTTAGAAAAAAAAAGAGGCTAAAATGCCCTGAACAGCTGTTTGACCACCAGCTGCCCCGCAGTTGCTGACTGTTAATGCGCTCTGGCAGGCTAAGGGAAAATATGGCAAAACATAAACCAATAACATATCCCTACAAAAACACCCCTTAAGGCCTGTTTTAACCCATTACGACGAGAAGATCCACGCAGCGTCTGTGTGCTCGCTTCCCTCTCTCTGATCAAACCTCGTCGCTGATGAGTCATCTGCCGGCGGCCGGGGAAGGGCATGGGGAGGGGGATGCTTTCTCTGCAGGCTCGCACACGTTGATGAGTAATTGTATGTAAATATTTAGCCGCTCTCTTCGCTCTGTAGATGGCCGACTGTGACAACCTGCTCACTGACAGAGATGTGTTGTGGAAGCTGATGAGGGAAAACAAGACCATCGTCGCCCCCATGCTGGAGTCCAGAGCCGCTTACTCCAACTTCTGGTGCGGGATGACTTCACAGGTAATCGGAGATTAATTTTAAGTCCGCTCGAGATCCCGCGCATCTGTTTCAGTAAATATTCATTGCAGAAGATTCCTTGGTGTAAGTATTTTTATTTATGTAATAGAAGTTGAAGAATAAGTATTCTTCGAGTTGTTTTTGCCCTCCTGTTCTGCTGCTTCTCAAATGTTACACTGAGATATTTTTCTCTGCAATGTGACACTCTAACCCATCTCATCGTTCTCGAACCACTGCACACAGAGAGCCAACAGACTGTAAAGATTATGTATCCGAGAGCCTCAAAGACTCCCCAGATGGCAGATCAGATTTATGTTTCTTTTTTATGTGCCTGAAACCTTCAGAGGAGGAGAAAGAGAAGAGATGGAGACCAAACCCATTGCAGATGTTCCAATTTGTGGTTTTTGTGGAGCATTGTTCCTGGGTCAAACTGCTGAGTTAAACTTAGCTGCTTGTTTGTCCAGATTGTTTCCAGAATCATCTGTAGAAAAGTCCAATTTAAAAAAAAAAAAAAAAAAGATTTTAATTGTAAATCTAAACCCTTTTAAATCCATTTGAAAGTGGAAATATGATTGGATATATATGGTTCTGGTAAGAAATTTAGATATGCTTATGGTGGACATGTTGGTGTTTATGATTTATTGAACAGGAGACTTTAGTCTAACTCTTAAACGGGGGTAGACGGTTATGTATTCTCCAGACACGTAATGCAATTTGAACGCACAAATACCTGCAGTTGTTGTGAAAATTGAAAAATAAGCTAATAGAAATTTGATGTGACGTTATGGCCGTATTTGACGCCTCTGTCTGTTTAAGAAGAAAAGGAAATGACACTGGACACTCAGCAATGGGAAACTCTGACTGTGGTTTTAGATAGTAGCTCTAAAGGCCTGGAACTGGGTTAAATAAATCCTTAAAAAATGTTGAAAATTATGTTTTTATATCTCACTGACCAAAAGTGTATGTTTGTTTTCTGACCTTGGTCATCCCATAGTAGAGCGTTAAAGTAATTAAATGATTCTTCAGATAGAAACTTATTTATGATGAATTTTTTTTATCAAGTTTGGCTTTTATTTTGAGGCATTAGTGAATAATGGGGAAACACTATAGTGCATCTCATATGAAAGAGAAATAAAGTCCTCATTGTTTTGATAGCAAAAGAGAAAACATCATTGAGGATTTTTGTGAGGACTGTTTTACATGCGTTCATAAGGAAATTATTTTTGTGGAAGAGGTAGAAAAAAACTGAAAATTAATCACAGTTTCCTTAAAGATTGGTTCCACATCATGCTAAATTAATTTGTAATTAAGATAGCTGATTTATTTCTCAGGTGTACTGAAATTTTTGCTCCGTTCAGCTCTAAAGAAGCTTAAGGATATTAGAAGATTATTCGGCGGGTGTGCAGATAGCCCTCATCCTCATTATGTTCCATTAGGGAGTATCTTCAGGGTTTGTCCACGCTAGCTTTAATAAAAACTCCAGATCATTAAAATAACTTTACTTAAGAGAAAGCTCAGTGACATGTGTTTTCTTGAATATGCAAACACTTTTGCATAATTTAGATTTCTCACACTCATTTTACCTAAGGTGTAAGTTGTTTTTTTTTGTTTTTTTTTAACATAGTTGGGAAAATAAGTATTGGAGACACTGCAGATGTTTCAAGCTTTACTCTTATGATCTGTAATCTTCATCATACATACACCTCAACTGTGGGAGAGAGAATGTAAAAAACATTCTGAAAATCAAGTACATTATTTTTTAGGAGTGCACCGATTTATCGGACAGCCGATTTCCTTAATTTTGGGAGATCGATGATCAGCTAATTTTTACACATGAAGCCGATCTTATCCACTGATCTTATCTAGCTTGGCAAAGGTCTAAGAATCATCCACTTTCCTCTTTTGCTCTCCGGTGAGGAAGGTTTGACTGACAGACCGGCCCACAAAGTTATGTCTGCATGTTTACAATTAACAATAATGACCCAACTGTTGCCAAATGCACAACTTTCTTGCCATATTGAGCAACATTTCAGACAAAAAATATTGGTATCGGCTAAAATCGGAATCAGCAGGTTAAGCTTTTTAAAAGATTGGTAATCGGTGATCGGCAAGAAAACCACAATTGGTGCACCCCTAATTTTTTTAAATAGTTAATCTGCATTTTATTGCATGAAATAAGTATTTGATCACCTACAGACCTGCTGTAAACCCCTCCTGTCCTCCTGTATTAAACACATCTGTCCACACACTCAATCAATTGGACTCCAACGTCCAACATGGACAAGACCGAAGGGATGTCTAAGGATAACATTAGGGTGGGCTACAGGACAACAGTTAATCAGTTTGCTGAGAAGGCAACAACTGCTAGTGCAAATGGAGGAAACCTTTTCATGAAGGTCAGACTCCCTCAGACTGGCGTTCCAGGCAAGATCAGGCCTTGCGGAGCATCAATGATCATGAAAAGTGTAGAGGATCAGCCCAGAACTGCATGGGAGGACCTGGTCAATAACCTGTGGAGGGCTGGGTCCACAGTCTCAAAGGTTTCCATAGTAACACCCTATGCTGTCATGGATTAAAATCCTTCAGGGTGCACGTGTCCAGCCAGGTCCATCTGAAGTTTGCCAATGACCATCTGGATGATCCATTGGAGCCGTGGGAGAAGGTCATGAGGTCAGATGAGACCAAATTAGAACATTTTGATATAAACTTCATTCTTCGTTTTTGGAGGAGGAAGAAGAAGGATGAGCACAATCCCAAGAACAGCATCCCAGTCGTGAAGCTTGGTTGTGGGGCCATTAAATGTGAGAGTCTGGGCGACAGCCTCCTTCCCTCAGTAAAGGTATCAAAGATGGGTCGTGGCTCGACCATCCAGCATGACGGTGACCCGAAGCAGTGGCTCCAGAAGAAGCATCTCGAGGTTCTGGAGGGGCCTAGCCAGTCTGTAGACCCGAACCGTGTAGAAAATGTATGGATGGAGCTGAAAATCAATGTTGCCCAATGAAGAGCTGTGTAGAGGAAAAGGGCTAAAATCCCTGCTGCCATGGAAACCTGGTCAAGATTTCTGTTTCAGAATATTTTGTTATTAAAGTCTAGGATTGGGAGTGGGAGCATGTTGGAGTAGGTATGTTACATTAGACATTTATTTAATTTAAACATTTAATTTCCTTTTAGAATTAATAAAGTATTTTTAATCTGAATGCATTTTTTAGGTTGATGCATTGCTTTTTTTTTTTTTGACAATTATTCCCTCTGTTTTCGGATAACTGTGCAGCTGCAAGGATTTCTGCTCTCACTTTTTTGACTTTTGGACAGTTGCTATGCGTAACCATAGCAGCAAGGAGGCTGAAAAGGAGGCTTCATGGATGCAGAACCAGACCAAAGAGTGCAGAAGGAGGACATTCAAGCCGTCTCCTCCGTTAATCATAAAGAGCAAGGATCTTAACATCTGCCTGACTTTCTAACCACACAATCAGACGGCGTTAAAGAGGAGCGGCAAAAGCAAATGAGGTGGATTAGCAGTGCTTGCCAACAACTGCCATCCTGGACAAGTTGCTGTGGAATATCATCTCTGCTGCCCGGCTGTTTAGCATGAGTCAGTCTCACAGCAACAGTCTTCAATCAGAGGCCTCTTCAGATTTGTTGCAAGACTGACTGCTACTGGAGATCCAGGAAACTTAAATCAAATACTTATTTTCCCTACTTTACATTTACATACAACCTATCCAACTGAAGCTGCAGATTTATTTTCCATTTTTAATCCCATTTTTTTGCATCCTCTCCATAGTTATCCATAACTTTAAGGTCATGCCCGCTTCCCTTTTGTACGTTTTCAGTTGTCAGCAAATTCCTTTCATTAAATCCAAACCATGTTGTTTTTCAGGGTTACTACAAGCGCACCCCGGCCTACATGCCCATTCGCCGCCGGGAGCGCCGGGGCTGTTTCGCTGTGCCGATGGTCCACTCCACCTACCTGGTGGATCTGAGGAAAGAAGCCTCCAGTCAGCTGGCTTTCCACCCGCCACACCCCGAGTACAGCTGGGCGCTGGACGACGTCATTATCTTTGCTTACTCTGCTCGAATGGCAGGTGGGGAGGAAAAATGCAGCTGAGATTGCCTCGTCCCGTTTTTAATCCGCCTGCACATGCCGCATCGTTTGTCTTCTTTCCGTTCCCTCCCCTCCTCAGACGTGCAGATGTACGTGTGCAACAGAGACACCTACGGGTATTTCCCGGTGCCCATGCGTTCCCACGCTTCCATGCAGGATGAAGTGGAAAGCTTTTTGCACACTCACCTTGAGATCATGGGTGAGTTAACGAGCTCAGTAAAACTGGGCCTTTTTTTTTTTGTCTAATTGTTTTTTGGAAATGTCGATTGTCTGATACTGACCACAGGGAAAGATGTATAAAAGAACTTGAAATAAATGTATTTTTGGATTGCTAAGAGTGTTTTATACCATTTTTCAGGCATCAGGAACATGTATTCACATAACACTGGCACAAAACACACAGCACATATGTAGAGGGTTTATTTCAAAGCTCTTAGGTTATTCATTTATAGCTCCTGCTGTCTTCAGTGTTGACATGCAAACCGACTGAAAGGAGCTAATGAGTAACCTGAAGGCTTTCACATCGAGAAATCGGTTCAAAGCCAGAAATATGAACATTCAGGTGGAGTTGAGTCTCTACTGCTCCAATCTACTGTACACCCTTATGATTTATTCAAATATGTTATACCTGGGCCACTCAACAAAGTGCTTCACTTTCAGTCGGCTGTTTCTAGCTAAAAATGATCAGAGTTCACAAAGAAAGAGGAACGTTTGAGGTGAGGATTCTTTAAATAAAAGTTCTCGTAATAGAGATCAGGATCATTAGCAGGGCTGCACAATATTAGTAAAACGTGATGATGTTTGTGAACGTCACTTTGGGTTCGTTGCAAATCGCAGATAGTGAGTTAAAAAAAGATTTATTGTGTCCATCTCGACATGCTGCTTCTGGCTACATCTGCTGTTTTCTCAAAGAAACGGCTTAGATGTATTTTCTTAATGACTTTACCTTAACGCCTTGCTAAAGCATAAAAAGCTTCTCCAAATATAAATTGCAGATATAAAGCGCTTGACTGCGTGGTGCTTATTTAATTGTCCAATATTTATGGCAGTTCAAGCAGTTTTTGCAGTATTGATCGTGTGTGCAGTCTGACGGCAAAAACCGAGCTTTATTCATTGCGCAGCCCTATTTATTAGTGATTTTTAAAAATACTATGATGTGTACTACATTCAGTGTGATATTTATCACTGCGCTATTTGCAAAACTTTACTACCCTAGAAAATATGAGGGTTTATGGTTCTGGTGAGAAGTTTACATACAGAACATATGCACACATAATTGTTTACATCACTGGTGGATTTAGGTAATCTTTTAATTTTACTGACTTGTTTTGCTGGTTTGGAAATAATATTAACATTTTGGAGCAGCTCAGACAGAGTCCTGACTTTAATCACCTTGTGTGAAGTGATTAAAGTCACTCCTTACAATACCAGAGGAAAGAGGCAAAAAGCTGATCAGCAACTACAGGAACGTTTTGATTGCTGTAAAGCCTAAAAAATATTTTCTATTGATTATTTAAACTTGCGTTATTTTGCCTTTACCAATATTTCACCAGGTGATTGCAACTGAATTCTCTATGGTGACAAAGTTACAGCTCTAATTTAGCTTTTTTTTTCTATTTTTACTGGTATAACTTATTATTTCACGCTCTTCATTTTGTGTTTTTGTAAGCTTCTCCTCTTTGTTTCTTCAACAGTGAATAACCCTCCACTGGAGCCCTCCAGCTTCCTGCCTCTTCCTCCCAAGCATCCAAACAAGATGGGCTTTGATGAGGTATACTCTCACTCCACCTCCTACAGTCAGGAATACGCCAACCGTGCGTGCATGCGTGAGCGTCTGCATTCGTTTGTACGCAGGTCTTCATGATAAATCTGGTTCGTCGAGCCGACCGCCGCGAGCGAATGCTGAGAACTCTGTACGAGCAGGAGATCAGCTGTAAGGTCGTTGCTGCTGTGGATGGCAAGTATGTTTCCTCGTCGTCTTCCTCTCCTCCTTCCTGTTGTCTTTTCTTTTTTAGCGCCTCTGGAAGGTGTGCGCTCGCCTCCTGCAGAGCACCAAAACTGACATAAACAGGCAGGTGAAAAGTAGCTGTTTGCATGCTCTTGCTGCTTTTCTCACTGTTTATTCTGCTGGAGGTGGGTTTACATGTTTTCATCTGTGTAAATACAGCTGAAACCTAGTATTCAAATATTTATATACTCTATTTAAATCTTTCTTTTTTGTTTGTTTGGCTGTGTCTGGTGTTTCATCAGACTGAACTATTCATGTTTTACAACAGTTAAGGTTACTATTATTTGTTTGCTAAATTCTTAATAAAGATTAAAGATTTGTTTTGCATAACTTTACATACATGAAGATCACTGCGACTTTAAACAGTTTGGAAAAGCCTATGGGATGATGTCGTGGCTTTGTGAGCTTTTGATAGGTTCGGGTAAATTGAGGCAACACCTCAACACATTGCTTCCCTGTGTGACATTGTGAAAAATTCAAAGAAATCAAACAAGAACATGGGCGATATTTGCATTTCCACTCCAACTGTAATAATCCCCTTTCAGCTAAATGTTGTTCTTTCGTTACTGTTTCATTTTTTACTTCCTTCCTTTCTCTCATTTCCATCCTGTTACCTGTGGTTCCTTCCTTCCTGTCTTTATAAGGTTGATGGTGGCTGAGAAGGGAGACGTCTGTCCTGTAACCTCTGTCCTTACTTTCTTTTGTTTCTCATTTCTTGTCCCCTCCTTCCTTCTTTCCACCGGTGTGCAAATTCTTCAAAGTTTTTTTCGATCCTTATTCCTTATCCTTCCTCCTTCTTGTGTTCTTTCTTCCTTTTTTATTTTTCTACTTCTAAATCCTCCATACTATGGCGCACCAATAAATCAGCCCTGATTTTTGTTTAAGAGATCAGCAATCGGCTAATTGATACTTGACTGACGAACCCGCCCACCAGGTCTCATCTGCACGTTTGCAGTTAACAATAACCACCCGAGTATTTAGCGGCTTTTCAGACTAAAAAGGATAACATCGGCCAAACCTCGGATAAGTCAGGCTTTTTAGACATCGGAGATCAGCCAGAAAACTGATCTCTGCGATTCTCCATTCTGTACAAATATCTTCCATACATTCATGGAGAACGTTTGGATATTTTTCTTTCCTTTTTTTAAACACACCTAAAGGAGTTTTAGAAAAAATTTTGGAAATCTCGAGTCACAAGTATTGGGAGATTTTTACTTAATACACAGAAGGTGTTATGAAAACCTTTATTTTGAAACTAAAATACCCCCTAATAATCACTGTAATGACAAAAAACGGCAGATATCTCCAGGTACCAACACCTTGGAGCTACTTTAGTCTGTAAAAAGTGAACATAAGCTTTGCTATAGACAGCATATTGATTGAACTAAAGGTCGTACGGTGTAATTAGTTCAGCTTTATGCTCTTCCAGATGAGCGGCCGGTTAATGCTCCGATCTTTTTCCTGCTCCATAAGCGTGTGAGGTGAACTTTATGATCTGGCTTACACTCAGTTGATTGGGTCCAACATCGCTAGAATGAGGGTCAGCTGTCCGCCAAGCGAGTCCTCGGAGTCCAAGCTTAACCTTTGTGGGACCTCATCGGTCGTCCTGGAAACCGTCCAGCCATCGGACGCCCTAAAATACTAAAACCTGACAAATGCAACACAGTTTTGGGAATAAACAAAGTTGCGTTAAGATCATATAAAGAAGAAAAAAAACTCTATTGTAGCATATTTTATAAAGTTTGGACTCTGTGCAAGTCAATTATTATTATTATTATTATTATTATTATTATTATTATTATTATTATTATTATTATTATTATTATTATTATTATTTATTTTTCAATTCATGTGATTTATAGATTTAATCTCTCATCTGTTTATATTTAATCCCATCTCTTTCTGCCAGAGCTCTGAATACGTCTGATATTGATTCCATGGGGATTAAGATGCTCCCGGGATACAAAGACCCTTATCACGGTCGGCCCCTCACCAAGGGCGAGCTGGGTTGTTTCCTCTCTCATTACAACATCTGGAAGGAGGTGAGACACTTGAACGCACCAGAGGCATTCAGCTCCATCTGCACAAGGCTGATAACAGTCTGTGTTTAAACAGTAGATTGGTTCGTTGTTTGAAAGCTCGGTTTTCTCAGACAAATTAACGTATCAGTTCAGGCTAGTATTTTATGCCCTTGTTTACGATTGAGAAAGACTTTGGATCAGATATAAGAATATTACTTTATTACCTTTGTTTTATGATTGAGTAGTAGTGACAGAAACATACAGACTGTATGTGCCACCATGTTGACGTTGCTTTATTAGCCGCTTTTAGCTTGTTTCCATATTTGGATCTGGTTTTTTCCTCTCTTTTTTTTTCCTTCCCCCATTTTCCACTTGGCAGGTGAGTTTGCTGACCAACCAGGCAGATCATGGTCATTAGTCCAGACGGCACCAAGTGCTGCTGGGAAAATGAAAACGGCATCTCCATAAAGCTAGCTTAAAGCATCAAGTTCTCTAAACTGCTCCTGGTAGACGACCGTGTCTGGTTTTGATTAAACACAATGAATCGACTTTTCTCCCACATTTTTTTTCTTCCACTTAACTTTACATAAGTTTGCTGGAATACAACACACTCTGCATGACATTTTGTAGCTTATGCTCTCTGCAGAGTCCGGCGGCTGTCGGGTCATTTGTGAAAGTCCTAAAACTCCATTAAAACAGTTTTTTTTTTTTTGGTTTGCTGAAATAAATTGCTTTTCAAAATTTACAAAAATAAAACCATGAAATACACCACTGTGTACATAATGCATCTATAAATTCTGTAGTATTGTTTGTTGAGACGTACCTTTTTAAAGCAGCGGTTTCACAAATCTAATACTTTTAAAAGATATGTGTTTTTTTTTTTGCTAGGAAGGAAAAAAACGTTAGAAGTTACAGTCGGTTTACAGTAATTGAACAAAATACAACAGGAGCCAAGTTTGAATCACTTTTGTTGTTTTGTTTTGTCTTTTTCATAGCAAGAAAATAAAAACAGTGGCACTTCATTAAATGCCCTATTAAGTAGACATCGAGCTTCTTACTGCAGCTGAGCGCATCGGTTTATGGTTCAGAAAGACGCCTCCTGGTGCCTTGGCTGCTGCGAGAAACCTTTATTTCCCTGTGAACCCGTTCAGATCGTGGAGCGGGGCCTCCAGACGAGCCTGGTGCTGGAGGACGACCTCCGCTTCGAGGTGTTCTTCAAACGCCGGCTCCAGGCGCTGCTGCAGGAAGTGACCACACACAAACTGGACTGGGATCTTATGTGAGTAAATAGAAAGAACTCGGATTACTCCAAAATAATCCCTCCTGTCATACAGGACGTCTCTACTGCTGGCCACCAGACATTCAGATGGTTCGGAAATGTTCTGTTTTAGCGTTTTACTAGTAAGCACAGACGCTGGGCATTGTCTCAGAAAAAAATAATTCTGCCGAGTTTATTTGATTATCACATTTTAGCAGAAAGGCAGTTCAAAGTGCTTTACACCATAGAAATGTGGCACAGTGGAAAATTATGGAACAAAGCAATAAACATTACTGTTTGCCAAATGCCATCATCAAGACCGTAAAGCAAATGTACCTCAAATATATGGATTAATGTCCCAGTTCTAATTAATCAAGGCCTGCTGAAAGCAGGAGGGGGTTTTAACCTTGATTTACAGGAACTCAGGCTTTCTGCGGGTTTGCAGTTTTTTTTTAAGTTTCTTCCATATTGAAAACCGAATGCTGCTTCTCCACGTTGACGGAGTTTAGATATATTCACAATGTTTAATCTGATATTTTAACAGCCATCAGTTTTGATATTCTTTATTAAACTGTAATGATATGGATGTGATATTTTAAAACATACACATAAGACTGTGGTGGCCATGGAAAAGATGAGTAAAAAGATTTAAAAAAAATAACTAGAAACTATTAAAATGACTGTTAATTCAGTTGGGGGGAGAAAATCAGTGAGGTTAGGAAAAAAAAAAAGTTCTACAATACCACCATTCCTTTTATACATTTATCTGAAGCATATTCCTTGCAGCAAGAAGGTCCTGGGTTCGATTCCCGGCCCAGGGTCTTTCTGCACCGAGTTTTCATGTTCTCCCTGTGCATGGTGGGTTTTCTCTGGGTACTCCGGCTTCCTCCCACAGTCCAAAAACATGACTGTCAGGTTAATTGGTCTCCCTAGGTCCGAGTGAGTGTGTGTATGGTTGTTTTTTTTTTATTAAAAAATTAAAAGTGGGAAAAAATTAGGTTTGTTCAGGGTTTCTGTAAGTTGGTAAATGTGTATTTTATGTTTTGGTGGTTATTTGTAAGTCTAAAAGATTCATATGAACTATTGTTTCACAAGGTGAAACAAAAAAACTTTTTTTCAGTTTTAATTGGTAATCTGACAAATGGTTGCTCAGATACATCGGACGGAAGCGGATGCAGGTGGACCACCCGGAGAAGTCCGTCCCGAACGTCCACAACCTGGTGGAGGCCGACTACTCCTACTGGACGCTCGGCTACATGTTGTCTCTGCAGGGAGCCCAGAAGCTCCTCATGGCCGAGCCTCTGATCAAGATGCTCCCCGTCGACGAATTCCTCCCGGTCATGTACGACAAGCACCCCATGTGAGTCCAACCCGTGTTCTCTTTGTCGTCCTCCGTGTGGCGCTCTTCTTTTATACGACCCCCGTTTTCTGCCCCACCAGTTCAGAGTACATGGAACCCTTTGAGCGGCGGGACCTGCGGGCGTTTTCCGCTGAGCCGCTGCTGGTGTACCCGACCCACTACACGGGGGACGCGGGCTACATCAGCGACACGGAGACGTCCGTGGTGTGGGACAACGAGACCGTCAAGACGGACTGGGACCGGGCCAAGTCCAGGAAGACGCAGGAGCAGGGCGAGCTGAGCTTCGAGGCGCAGAACTCGGACGTGCTTCAGTCCGAGCTGGAGAACGTGAGCGCACGGGACGAGCTGTGAAGAAGAAGAAGGAAAGAGAGAAGTAGAGCTCCGACGCACGGATGCAAGGGAGACTGAAAAAAGCTGTGATGCAGAGTACAGAGGAAAGTATGGAGGGAACATGATCAGAAAGAGACTGAGAGTCAGAGCTAATGGAGGCTTAGTTCACCAGGAAAAAAACAGTTTCCTTATAGATTTCTCGCTCCACTAATGGATCTTTCTCCTGAGAGATTAGATGTCGAGTTAACTCTTGAAGAGTCTGCTAACACCTTCTGGTTTATTTATTGCAGTCGATACAAATGTCTTGCTTTAAGTGTGGTCCAGTTATATTTTTTTTGTATATCAACTTTTCTAAAATTAATGCAAACGTTCACTTAGACTTTCTGTGCATCTGAAAAGAAAACAAGAATGCGTATATGCAGGGCTGAAACAAGTGGATTAATCGATTATTGGAATTATCGTCTAATTTAGCAATAGATTAGTTGGTAAAGGGAGAATACAGACTCAAAAAAATGCCATTTGTTGAAAGAACAACATGCTTAGAGCAGTAATGAACTGTAAAACAGAATATACATTTTGCCTTTAAGATGAACAGAAAGACACTTTTTCAGTAAATATGTTCTGTGCAAAACTCCTGAAGTAGCATTTTTAGCTACACCTGCTTCAAATTCTAGTTTGCAGCCCTACAAATATGCAACCTTACCTTATTATTGTTAATGTAGAAGTATATTTTGGGTTAAAATAAATAATTAGATCACATTTTATTTAGCATGGACTGACTCTGCAGCTCCTCGGGTGTTTATGTTTGTGAGCTCCTGCGTGTCCACAATCTGTCGCCATTTAAACCAAAAAATGTTGGGGGGGGTTTTCTACACTTTTTTTATTTTTAGGTTTAATGCAGATGATGAAAGCAATAATAAAAAAAACAGTTGTAGAAGAAATATGTTCAATTGTTCCTGCTTTCTGTTTTGGATGTATCTTGTTATGCCTGCCTGAGGTCCTGACACCAACGTTTCTCCGTCAGTGTCTCTTATCGTCGTGTTTAAGGGAAATCTCAGACATTTCTTTTGTTTTTAACGATGAATGTATCCGAGTCTCTTCTTGCCAAAGAAACATTTTCACGTTTGGACAGCAGATTTGATTGTCTCTGTGTTTTGTTTTGTTTTTCTGCTCTTGACTTTTTGCCAGATTTATTAGCAAACCAGCAGCTTGTGTTGCGTGTTTGTATAAATTTGCAAATATAGATTTTTATTTTTTAAAACACAAAGTCTCAGCTTTGTTTTCTGCACGTCTTTCTTGCCAAAGGTCGGCGCTTTATAGAGCCATTCAAAGCCCTTTTAAACATTGTGTCCACGACCACAAAGTTCAATTTATTTTATTAGGATTTAATGTGCCTGAGACACACAAAGCAGAGCATAATTAAGAAGTTTTACGAAATGTTTTTCTATTTTTTGATTCTTACAAATAGATAAAGGTTTGTACAGTCTGTCTAAAAAGTATTCATAGTTTTACATGACTAATAAAATGTGCCTTTCTTTTTTTAACAAAAAGTGAAAAACTGCTTTCTACAAAATGACAAAAAAAATTTAACTTAAAATAAGTGACTGTGTCAACATTCACTGACCTAATTCGACAGAGGTCCAGTCAACTGCTGCTAGCAGCCTCACAACAAGTTGAATGCAGATAACTCAAGTGCAGTGAATGTTTCTCCAGATTGCAGCGTAAAGTAAGAAAAAAAAAACTAATCTAAATCTACACTGGTGGAGATTGTCATTGATCCAGGACATAATTATCCTAAGTGGTTCAGTAGAAAGCTACCGGATTTCTTTGTTTCTTGGGCCCTGAAAGCCATAAACATACAGAGCTTTACTGGAAAGGTCAATAAGGTGCATTGTGGGAGAAAACACCTAAGCATACTTTTGCGAGACACTTAAATCAAGAAGAAAAGAAAACATCCGAGCGTCAGCTGAAGCTCCAGGACTGAAACATCTGGACCGAATCTTCTGGCAATCGGCGGTTTTTATTTCAGCCCAAGCCGGCGCAGCTCAGACTTCTTTTAATTACCACTTCCTGGTGTTTGCCCTCGCCGTAATTACATAATGGTCAGTTTGGATTACAACAGGCCACAATTACTTACCCTCATTGTGTGTTTCTGTTCTCATTTGTTATTCATTGTTGACCCGTGGAGCTCGCTCTTTGTGTTTTGCCTTGAAGATTCAAAAGGAGAGGGGAAAAAAAGTTTCCTACTTAATTCAGGAGCAAGAAACACTTGATTATATATATACATATATAATTAGACTGAGAAATAATGTCTTTATTAAGTGTTGGAGAAACGAGTACACCACTGTGCATTATCTCTGTAATGATTCAAGTCGCTATCACCCTTCATGCAGTAATTGCATTTCTTCTCAGCTGAGCAGTGGGGTGTTTGCTCTGGTGTAACGTTAAAGCTTGCAGTTTGCATTTGATTTGCTGTGTTAAAAAACACAGACCCCTGCTGTTGCAAATCAAACATCACTAACCCAGTGCTGCTGTGAGTTGTACTTCTTTTTAAAGATCTTTTCTGAATGAGTTTGTTGCTTTATTTTCTCCTTTCTAATTCAAATAACGGGTTTTTTTGTTTGTTTGTTTTGGGGGGGGGGTTTTAGACTCTAGTGTATATTTGCATGTATAAAATGCTCTCTGCCACCGTTTACTGAAGGCAAACACAGAGGACCACAACTGAACCAGCCCTGGCCATGGACCCCTCCCTCTAAACACCAACAGAATGTCTCTAATAATGAACAAAATAATGTGAAATAGAGCCTTTCTGACAGAATGAAGTAGGTTGAAAAATCCCCAGAAAGTCAAAACAATCTGCCCAGGTCTGCAGGAAATCTAGAACAAGTGTTGTCAGAACTTGGCTTGTCAGTGGTCATAATGTTTTGGCCGGTATTACTTGTCTTTGACTCATTCAAGCTTGGTCCCAACCTCCAGGTGGCAAAAACATACAGTGGCGCAAAAAGTGGGTAACCCTAAAGCCACTGCATGGGGGCGCCCAGCTAGAGGGGGCGCCAAAGCGATGGAGGAAATGTATTTAACAGCTGTCTGTGTGAACGAATTCATGACTGCATAGAATGATATATATTACACAATGTTTCGTTTGATTTTGATCCAGCTGATCAGTAAAACCTGACCCCCGAAGTCCCCTGGGGGGCTCAGGAAGTCCATCCAGTGAGAGTGGCTCCACTGCGAGTACGTGCTGGACATGTTGCCTTTCATTCCCATGTTTCTCCCTCGCGTGCGGCTGACGGTCTGGATGAGCTGCTGAAGAGACGCCAACAGGTCGCGGCGCTTCTGAAAAATCCCCCCTGACACACAATTTAATGTCACATTACAGCTGAGCGACAGGCAGAAACGCGTTGGCACCGGTCGCGAAGCGGAGCTAACGAGCTTTGGCATGCAATCGTGCCCACTTAGATGCTCGTGTCCAAAAGCCATGGCTGTGTGCGTCTCGCCACGGGCGAGTTTCAGTGCGAGTGACGTTTGTGACTCAGATGAAAATCCTATTAGATCTTCTGCTCTCCCCCACCTCTATATATACACCTCTCTCTCTCTCTCTCTCTCTCTCTCCCTCTCTCAGATTAACCTGGGTGTTTACAGTGTTCGGCTGCCTCTGTGGATCAGTAAGCGCGTTTTCCAGCCTGCAACCCGGGGTTCACTAGAACCAGCGACTTTCTTTCTCGGCTCATTTCCTCGCCTCTCTGTCGCATGCTGGCTTTTAAATCACCCTGATAGCCGGGGCCCAAAACACCCAGCGTTGCGCTTTGAAGCTTTAATGCGCAGACGCTTCTGTGAAGGAGGGAGGAGGTTGAAACAGGGTCACTGGTCTCACTCGACGCTTGTTTCAAACCTCTAACTCCATTTTGCATTTTCCTCACAGTGTTTCTTTCCCCCCACCCCACTGGTCCCTCCTCGCTTTGCAATCCAATTTGTCCTCCCCTCCCTTCTTCATTTGAAGTAATAAGATTTCTGCTGTTCAGCGGAGAGTTTTAGAAACACACACACACACACACACACATTGAAAAGCAACCTCTACCCCTCAATTACTGCGCCGCCCCACCTCCAGCTATCTCTAATCTCCTTCGGTGGACCTCGGAGTTCAGGCTGAAGAGCGGGGCGAGGAGGCAGCGGAAGGTGTCACTAAAAATAACCAACTTCGCAGGGATTCAAAGAAAGAATGAAAACAGATCAAATAAAAACAAGGACGGTTTGACGGAGGAGGTGGGAAGCTGCGGATTTATTTCCTCGTAGGAGTTTCGAGGTGAGTTTATTTGTGCAGATTTAACTTCCGGGGCGCGCGCACAGATTGATGCGCTATTAAATTAGCAGCTGACAAAAATGAAGATCAGGCGCCATCGATCGGCTTCCAGAAAAAATAAAAAATGCTGGACCTAATAGTTGAGAAATTGCTTTTTTTCTTCTTCTTCTTTTTCCCTTCTTCTTGTTCTTCCAGTTTTACAATTACAGCAAATTGTCATCCTGCGATGCTGCTCAAATTTCAAACGGAACTTTCCTCATTCACGCCGGTCCTGGTCGCTCCAGTCCAGTCCAGTCCAGTCCAGTCCAGTCCTATCTAACGGATTTGGCACAGCTCAGTGCCAGAGAGCCAAATCTAATTTGGCCAGTTATCGCTGTCAATTCCCGCCCTGCAGAAACACAGGCTGGATCAGACACATCAAGTTTTTCTCTCCTTTTTTTTCAATGGTTAAGGCTGAACTTTATTTTTGCAACTGATTTTTAATTATTCTGAAGTTTAGGTACTTTTGTTAGTTTTGTTGTTATCATACATTACATTTCATCCCCTCCTCCCCTAACCACACATAAAGCTTTTACTTTAATAAGTAACTCAGTGAGACAGCAGAAGTGTCCCTTTCTCGTCTCCGATGACCCCAAAACAAAACACCGATCAATGAAATCCACGGTTTTAATGAAACACCTTCAGCTAAATTTCAAACTGAACGCAAAGCCACAAACTAAAAAGTAATCTTCTGACATAAATAGTTTAAGTCAAACCTCTAAAAGCAAGAAGGAAAAACTCAGAACGGTGTTGAACAAATATTTAGTCACAGACAGGATTGAACTTCCCAATCTCTTTATACTGCCATGCTATTCTTAATTCCTCCCTAACTAAGCTGCGCATCATGCCTTCTTAGTTTTCAAACCCCTCAGAGTTAAAGTCAAACTTTAAGTTTCATCTTGTGAGCTGGTGTATCAGGATGAAAGTTTCTCTAGTGAAATGTCTCCGTTCTGCTCAAAATCTTTTTCTCATTTAGTAACATCATAACTATCAACTTACATGTTTCATTTTGTGTGACAGACCTGCCAAATAACTCATTTAGAGCCGCATGACGGCTGCTGAATCATGCAGTCGTAATGTAACCACATGGAGAGACGTTTAAAGGTATATTGACACATTTTTAGGGAGGGCTTCCCCATCGCCAACATGGTGGACCTGTTCCTAGGCCGAGTTCTTGTGGAGAACAACTCGGACCAGGACGAGCTCAACACGGAGCGTGAGATCATCGGGATCCTGGAGAACCGCGTCCTGCTGCTCTTCTTTGCGTCGGCCGAGTGTGAGAAGTGCCAGAGGTTTGTGCCCGTCCTCAGCAGCTTTTTCAGGAAGCTGAAGGATCCAGCGTACATCGAATACCCCAAACTGCTCGCTCTCATCTACATCAGGTCCGCATCTTCGCCTCTCTGATGGTTTTTGGGGTTTTTTTAATCTCCTTTCTCAAGACTGGCCTCCTCTACTGACTCTCTGGCATGATTTCTATCTTTCTTCTTCAGCTTGGACCAATCTGAGGAGCAGCAGAGAAAAATCCTCAAAGAGCTCCACAAAAAGACTTTGTTTTTGGCATTTGAGGACCCATACAGAAAGTAGGTGACTCACGTTTTTGTATATATACATATAAATGCATAAAATAAGTGAGTTTTAATAAGCTCTGTGACTCTCATATGGCGTAGGGAGCTCCAGGCCATGTTTAAGGTGAAGGACGTCCCAGCGGTGGTGGTCCTGCGTCCCGACGGCTCCGTCCTCTCTCCGAACGCCGTGCGGGACATCTGTCGCCTCGGCGCCGACTGCTTCCGCGACTGGCAGGAGTCGGCGGAGCTGGTGGAGAGGACCTTCATGCTCAACGAGGAGTTCGACGACCCCAACCTGCGGAGCGCCACCGACCCCGTGAGGAGGCTCAAGTACAAGACCGAAGACGACAAGAGGAACAAGAGATGGTGGAAGCTGTGGGTGAAGGGAAAAGACGGGAACGACGAGGAGGAAAAAGACGAAGCATGGGACATGAAGAGAAAGAGTGGAGATGGAGGAATTTGGCGAAAGAGATGAAAGAGTTTTTTTTTCCTGATATAGGCTTTTTTTTTTTTTTTTTTTTTGTCTTCAATCTAATTCTGTTCATCTAAAAGCAAACCACTCCTGCTGTTGCTGGTGTGATCCAACATTGTTTTCAAGAAATCTGAGATTCTAGATTATACGTTATATAGAAAAAACTTAAATGGTCCATTTTTTTTTATTATTAATATAGATAAAACACTCAGAACTGTACAAAGACATTTGTTGATTTTAGTTTTTAATTATAATTTTTTTAGGTTTTCTGGATAAAAATGTTTGCAAAAAAAGAAATAAAATACCAAAGATACGAAACTGAAAAGTAAAGTTCACGTTACATCAAACAGTTTTGAAAAATGTTGCTTAATTCTGTTAAACGAAACAGAGATAAAACTCTTTAACCTTCTGTACACCAACGTTTACATTTATACACTAAGCAGAGGAATAAAACTGATACCAGCAAATAAAAATATTTTAATTTTCTGTCTATTTTTGACCTAATATTAGCACTAGCTGAGCTAGCTATAATGCTAACATAGACCTCAGCTATAGCATAGCTAAGCTAGCTACAATAGGAGCTATACTAGCTA
Organism: Alfaro cultratus; assembly: GCA_903066825.1. NCBI lineage: Eukaryota > Metazoa > Chordata > Actinopteri > Cyprinodontiformes > Poeciliidae > Alfaro > Alfaro cultratus. Next base: position 6,703 of record CAEFZX010013477.1, on the reverse strand, counting down.
GCTCAGCTGCAGTAGCTATAGTAACCAGGTTAGCTTAGTTCAAAGCATATCTGTGGGAATATTAATTTATTTATTTTGGTTAATATATGGAGATAACCATGGAAAGTGTGTCCTTTGGTTTTCAAGTTTGCTGTTGCTGATGTTGCTTTACATATAGAAAGCTGTAAAAGTAACTCTTGGACATAAGTAAAGTAAATATTAATATCTCATGTATTAAAATGTTGTTTATAAAAGAAACTTGAATAATTTTGTTTTATGTCTGTGTGATTGAACCCACACATTTCATTTAGTGCTTTTAGGATTAATTTTTTTCTGTCAGATTCAATAAATAAGAACAATATTGGAACATTTGATCTATTTATTGAACTCGGTTCATTAAATGGAAGCAGTGTTTCAAGATTAATTACTGTCAGACTCATGTATTAGCCATTATTTCTGTTTAAGGTAATATTCCACTGATATCCAACGAAAACACATTTATGAATATGATGTTAGACCAGATCAATAAAATCATTAATACAGAACTGTGGGCTTAACGAAAAATCACATATAATACCAGCTTACAGGCTGTTATTTCAAACTGTCTTAAATGTGATAAATGTGTTTCTGTGGAATCCAAATTCAAATTTATTGAATATGACACATTATTTGTTAAGCATTGGGCTTTTCCTTTGTAGACATTCCTTAACAGCCTTCAAGTATAATTTTAAGAGTAAACTATTAAATCAAAATGGTTCATGCTACGATTCACGTTCATTACGAGCTGCTATCATTTGGATGAATCAAACTATCCGTATCCACGCTCGCTTACGAATCCCTAAACAATAAACACCTTATTGCTCGTTTCATTAAAGTCTCATTTTAAAATATTTCCATCATATCTCTGTGTTCAGACAACTCAGTCTCTGGAAAGACTGTGAGCACTTCATGTCCCCAGCTCCTCTGGTCACCTTGTCTTTATGTGCCTCCTGTAACCAGACAGAGGAAGGGGGCGGAGCCTCCAAGACTCAAAGCCAGCAGCTGGTAGCAGCACCAAGAAGAACAAGGTGAAGTCAGAGGGAGAAGTCTGACTAACAGGCTGGGACCTGTTCCTAGAGGCGTCCAGAGAGAGAAAGTTTGGAAGAAAAACAAAGCCAGATGTGACTGTTGTTCTGTGTCGGATCTGCTGCCTTGAGGGGAGATAATACAGGTGAGCTACTGTGAGGATTATCTGATTTAGCAGCAAGTGAGATTACATATGTGAATAATACATGTCTGTAAGTAGGGCTGACTGGAAATAGAAACTGACATTCAAAACAAAGTGGTTTTCACCCAGTGAGGAATCTTTCTTGAGTTACGTTTACATCAAGAATTTAATTTTTTTAAATTTATATATCACCATTCCTTTATGGTTTGCTGCAAAATTATCATCCTCCTATTAAAAGAGTGAATGAAATGCTCAAGTGTGGGTTTTTTTCTACTAAACACAGTTATTTTTGTCTATGTACCACTTCAAACTACTTTAACCTTATGCAATGTGTTTTTATTATTATTATTTATCTAAAGTTGAATTTACAGTTACTACTCTGCTAAAAACACAAAACCTTACCAAGTATTTAAGGTCTAGTTTTTGGTGCAAATATCTTTGTACACTTGAAATAAGACAAAACTAATTGACAAGTAACTTTTCAGCAAGATATAGGCACTTGTTTTAAGTCAATAATTACTGTATTTTTTTAATAAAAGTACTAGTTATAAGTAAAATGATAATATATTATAGTATGTGAAAAATATCTTGTTCCACTAGGAGATTACTTCATTTATGAATAGTATCTTTTCATGAATGTTAAAGAAATATTATATTATTACTTATAATATAGTATTCCTGCGTAGTTCCACTTTCTCATCAATATTAAGAATTTTTTTTACTTAAAACAAGCTTTTATATCTTGCTGAAAGGTTACTTGTAAGTTAATTTAGTCTTATTTCAAGTGTACTAAGATATTTGCACTAGAAACTAGACCAAAATTACTTGGTAAGGTTTTGTGTTTATAGTGTATGGACCCATTTTTTAAATTGTCAGTTCTTCTGCTTGTTTGGATGCGGTTTGAGCAAGATTCAAACCAGGACAATGTAACATATCTACTGCATTCTGCAGCGTATAGTTTACACTACTGCTAACGACAGCACCCACAGCAGGATTTTGTTCCCCCTCTCCTCTTCCTCGCCCAGCGACGCCTCATCATGGTGGACCTGTTTGCTGACCGGGTTCTTGTGAAGAACAACAAGGACCAGGACGAGCTGGACACGGAGCGCGAGATCGTCACGCGTCTGCAGAACCGAATCCTGATGCTCTTCTTTGCCTCTGCTGAATCCGAGACCTGCCAGCAGTTCGCTCCCACGCTTCACGACTTCTTCAAACAGCTGACCGATGAGTTCTACGTGGAGCGATCCGCTCAGCTGGTGCTGCTCTACGTCAGGTGCTCCACTCGAGCATCCATGGAGACGCTCCTTCCTTCCTTCCTTCCTTCCTTCCTTCCTTCCTTCCTTCCTTCCTTCCTTCCTTCCTTCCTTCCTTCCTTCCTTCCNCCTTCCCTCCTTCCCTCCTTCCTTCCTTCCGTCCTTCCGTCCTTCCGTCCTTCCGTCCTTCCTTCCTTCCTTCCTTCCTTGCAAATGCTGGATTGCTTTCCTAGAGTTTCTGCACCCTTGCGCTTTGCCTACAGACAAACCTTTTGCATGATTGGACAAACTTTGTAATTTTTCTTTTTTTGGTTGCACTTTATTTGAAGGGGTTTGCATAAGACTGACTTGACACATAACACCTGTTATGAACATGAAGTAGTCTTCATTGATGTTTATGACTGTTTGGTAAATAATAATGCAAAGTTGCGCTAAAAGTTGCATTAAAAGTCCCTCAAAAGAGTCAACTTTGCAATAAAACTGTCATTATTTACCAAATAGCACTTCATGACAACAGTAATAACCACTGGTGAAAACTCTCTCTTGTTCATAACAGGTGTTATGTCATGTCTATGGCAGCATTATGTCAGTCTTATGTACACCCCTTTAAATAAAGTTACCTTTTGTTTTTAAATCTTTTTTTAAATGTGTCTGCATGTAGATTCTGCAGTGGCAGGCTTCATATTTAATTTAAGTCAAGATGACTCCTTATTGTTCAGTTTTAAATACTTACTGTCTCAGTGTGTCTGCACTGACATTCTTCTGCAAACTTAAGAACTGACCTTAAGTGCTGTGTTGTCATTAACCCAATGGACACTATTTCTCCTGCACATTTTATTCAATTATTCAAACTACGTTAGCATTTGTTTCTGCCAGTAGTTTTGCCCAGAATTGTGCACGTACTTTTTCAACAATTTCTGCACAAAGTTGTTATATTCATCAGATTAAAATGTACATTACTGCAAACAGAAAGACACATGTAAAGTGCTTGTTATTATTCATTTTAATGGCTACGGCTTAAAGCTAATCAAAACACAAAAACCTAAGTCCTACTTTATAATAGAGAAGAAGAAGAATGCTAACTTTACAGTAGCTGTAAAAGGTCGTTGCTTAATTAGGTTGATCACATCAAAGGTAACTATTAAGGCAACCAGTTGATCATCTCCATGCCACTTTGCATTGATGCAGTAATTCGTGCTGCATATTGAGGTCATTCATACATTGCTCTAAACTGGTATTTCTCTATTAAAAATCACTCTTTTGTTGATTTTATATAAAACACCAATTTGCCGAGACACTACATTGTGGCCACATTTATCTAAATTAACACCTGAAACATGTGGAACACTGTAAAAACAAATCTACATAATATATGACTGTCAAATTCTGAATTAAAATAGCCAAATTACTTGTCATTGATTTTCAAAGTTAATGAAACACAACTGTACATTCGAATACAATTTATAGGGAAAGTTATTTGGGGGAAATCTCTAACAATCTATTTCCCCCTCTCCTTTTAATCCCCGTCAGTCTGGATCAGTCAGAGGAGCAGCTAGAAAACTTCCTGAAAGAGCTCCCAAAGAAGTCCCTGTTCCTTCCCTACGAGGATCCTTACAGAAGGTTTGTGGTGATGATTATATTCACTAGATGAATTCATAAAGTCATCACCTGTCGACGTATGCGCGCCCGCAGGGAGCTGGAGACCATGTTCGACGTGAGAGAGGTTCCCACCGTGGTGGTTCTGCGTCCCGACTGCTCCATCCTCATCCCCAACGCGGTGGAGGAGATAACCCGCATGGGTCCGGACTGCTACCGCAACTGGCACGAGGCGGCCGAGCTCATCGACAGAAACTTCCTCACCAAGGAGGACTTTGAGGACAAGTCCATGCGCAGCCTCAGCGACCCCATCAGACGACTCAAGTACAAGGTGGAGGATGAGAAGAAGAAGAAGAAGGAGGAGGAGAAGAAAAAGAAGCAGCGGCGAGGCTGGGGGGGAGGAGGCGACGAGGGGGAGGAAGCCGGAGCGGGCGGAGCAGACGATAAGGACGGTGGAGGGTCGCTGTGGTGATGGAGAGAACGATGCTGTGAATTTGTCCCAAAGTTGTTGCTTTATTAGAGTTTGGAAGCTCTTTTTTTTCTACCCTTGTAACAGTTTTGTTGTATGGCAAATTTCATAATAAATATGTTGTTAATGGCATTTTTAAAATGTTTTTATTTTTAATTATTACATATCAGGTGAAGGGAAACAGATCATGTGCAGGCATAAATATCAAATCATGCCTTGCAAACGCATTGGCCTCACATAGAACCTCTTCATGTCTTCACGTTAGAGCAAAAAGAGAAAGATTGGGATTTTCGCAACAGATAAGGTAACACATAATTGTGCACAGGAACGGAAGGGATGGATATAATTATTTTTAATACACTAAAAATCATCTGAAAATTGTGGAATGCATGTCTACTTACACCCCTTTCGTCTGACACCCCAAAATTAAACTCCAAACATCTTCACAAGTCACCTCTTAGTAGTTGACCTGTGTGCAATCTGACGATGAAATTTAGCAAATGTTCAAATTCAAATTGTGCTAGTGTGGATTAATGTGTGCTGTCCTAATCAAATGAATGAAATAAATACATAAATAGCAAATTTAATCTTGCAAGATTAAATTTTTACTGCAAGAAAATTTTTTTGAGACTGCAGCTGTCCTGAGAAAGGTTTGTTAGTGAATATTAGACAACAAACATCATCATAAAGATTAAGAAACACAGTAGGCTGACAAAAGAATGAGAATGTTGAGAGGATTAAAGCAGAGCTATGTTATAAAATGAAACTCCAGGCTTTGGACGTCTCACATAGCAGTGTTCAATCCACCACAAAAACACAAACTTACCAAGTCACGATCATGATGGAGCAAACAGGGACATTTTATGTAGAAGTGCATGGCTGCTCTGTCTGACGAGAAAACATGAAAAATGTTACAAGTGGAGAAAAGCAAAACGCAAAAATCACCCAGAAAGCACCTACCTCACCTTAAGACATGTTGATGCTCACGTGTTTCGTAACCTCTGATAAAGCCCAGGGCTAAAACCTCTGCAAGATTTGATCACCGAGCTCAAATGCTCTTCATTCGACCGAGTTAAGAGGACAAATTGTAGGTTTCTATAAATTGGAATGAGTTCAAGGTGTATGAACAGTTTTGCAAGGCTCTCCATGACGTGTCAAGACTCTGTGCAATGTAGCGCTTGTTTCTGAAAGGCCACTGAAAGCTGCCTCTTCTCTTTGCCGTGTTTGTTTGGAATCGTCTCGGTCTGACGTGTGAAGTTTGCAGTCAAGCAAAGGTTTGGTGTGAGCCAGGAGGAGTCCTCATCCTTGCGGCTTGTTTTTTATCACACCCAGGAGGAATAACTGAAAGCCGTTCCTCCATTTTCAACAACACCGACGCTCGGTGAAGATGTAGTTTTCCCGTGTTGCGTACCGCCCAATCAAAGCTCGCCTTGCACAATTTGATAACCAATGAATAATTCAGCAGGATTAAAATAATTTCTAGAGACTGTTCTGTTTTTGAGTGCTCGTGAAGCCTGGCTGTACTTTATAGTCTGCATAAGCAGTAATCAGAGCCATTCAAAGAGAGTCAAGTGAAAATGGGGAAACTAGCTCAACAACATAATCAGTGATTTCCTTTCAATATGCCGAGGTCTGTGTTTAGTCCCAGCACATTTCCCCTCACTTGTACGCTGCATTGATGATGCTTTTGTGCGATCAGCTAGGATTCCTGTTAGGAGGAGCGGTTTCCTCAAAGGAAACTGAAGGAACCTGGTTTTCTTCCTTTATCCTTAGAGTCCCATTACTTCATCACATGCTGTCGGTGCTTCTGAGCACAATTTGACTTTTATTTCAAAATTCCATATTTCTTTCATGCTCAAATGTTTAGGTCTCTTGTTCAATTTCAGGCCCCTTTATAAGATGTAAATAAAAACAGTTCAACATATTATCTACGGCCAAAAAGTTCTACAATCACTGGGGTTTGTATTTATAAACTCCAAATGCCATAAGAAAAAGTCATGGACTACAAATCCCAGTGCTCACCCTTGTTCTGTTAAATTACTACTGTTGACGTGATGAGCGGCCATATTGAAATGCAAAGTTGGCTTTACCAGACATAACTAGGGGGGAGTCGGAGTTGGAATTTCCCAGTTCCGAGTACAACTGGAACGCACCATAACACCGACTCAATACTGCATAAAAGAAAGATGAACACTGTGG